>RJWM01010171.1:0-14363 GCA_004363535.1 Dasyprocta punctata
TTGTGAGTTCGAGGCCGGCTTGGGCTACAACGCGAGTGCAAGGCCGGCCTGAGCTACATAGTGCGACCCTGCCTCAAAAAACCAGGGCTGGGAGTTTGGCTCAGTGCCTTAAGCGCCTGCCCTGGCAGGTGCGAGGTTGTGAGTTCAATCCCCAGTGCCACAAAAAAAAAAAAAAAGAACCAAACTCAGGGGGTGGGTGTAGGTGAAGCTGACTTAGACTCTGCTTGGCCCATTGATGCTGTGAAGAGAAGGCTGAATTAGAAGGAAAAATCCTGTCAGAAGTAAAGAAAGTTAATATCACGAGCACAGGACAGACAGGATGAACAATACAAAGAAAACACAAATGAGACAGACTGGTCAAAAATTTCTAAAATTTAGTAGTCTGGGAGGTACAAATGTCAAACGCAGAGTCTGGCTTGGCTATCTAGAGACAGTCATCCCCAAACGGGTCGAATTTAGACCCAAACAAATAAACAAATGGGAGATCTGCCAACAGAAACCACAGCCTAGACCTAGCCAAATGGGAGGGCATCCCCTCCACTCAAACGAGGATAAAAGAATAATCCTCCAAAACTGTGCACAGCTCAAATCACCCAGACGAGGTACTCACCAATTGTAGCAAATCTTGATTGGAGGGGAAGAGCGATGGGGGTCTCTAATAAATCCTGGACGAGCCCCCAAATGATGTAACCGACGCTCTATCCCAATAAAAACTCTCAATTTAAAGGCCAATTGGAAAAATTAGAGCTCTTTAATAGCACAGGCCTGGCGACGCAGCATTCCCATTTACATAGGAAAGACTGCGTGCTGGGCTGAGGAGGCAAGCTGCTTTTAAGCAGTAAAAACGCAAACACCTGGGGCGGGGGACAGTTTTGTAATTTGGGGTAGGGGATAGTTTCCTGGCTAGGTTTCGGGGAAACTGGCACAATACAGAACAGAAACGCGGCGCTTGGGAAAATACAACTCATGTCAATCAGGGCATTGTGTGTTTACAAGGGCAGGACAAGGGAGAGTACTCTCAGGCACACAGCACTTGGGAAAGTACAACATGTGTGTATCGAGGCATTACGCCCTTACAGGAGCAGGACAGGGGGGTACTCTCAGGCACAAGGGGGTTTACGCGTTACAACAGCCTAAGTGCCTGCCTGGCAGGCACGAGGTTGTGAGTTTGATCCCTGGTGCAAAAAAAAAAAAAAAAAAAAATCCTCCAGCAAAAGTGCATTTCTATGTTCATATTTATACAATGTATAAATGAGTTGCCAATATGAACCCAGTGCTTTTACCCTTAACTGCATCTCTAGGCCCCTTTTCTTTTCTCTTTTTTTTTTTTTTCCTGAGACAGGTCTCACTAAGCCCCTCAACTGCCGAGGGTAGGCTGTAATTTGTGATTTCCCTTCCTCAGTCTCCCAGAGTGCGGGAATTGTGGGAGTTTGACACATGCCTGGTTTGTTTCAAGCTTTAAAATATTTTCCTCCAAAGATCCTGAAGCAGAAAGAAGGCAGTGTCTCATTGTAGTGAAAACGTTTTCTCTTAAAACCCTTCAATAGTTCCCAGTCACCTGCAGGGTAAAATTCCAAACCCTTCAGCACGGCCCAGTTTGGTAACTTTCAGTGATTCTGCTATCCTGGTCACCCCCTTCCTGGCCCTGGAAGGCTGGGCCTAGCCTCTGGGCCTTACAGACTGGTTCCAGGAGAAAAAGGCAAAATCTGGCCCCAACTCTGAACCAAGATTTTCATCCTTTATCTTCCTGGGCACCCGCCCCTCATTTTTTCCTCTACCCTGTTCATTCCTTATGGCGTTTATTTCTGAATAGACATTCCTTCACGTGCATTCCCATCTATTATCCAAAACACAGACCCTTAGCCCTCCAGGTGGTCAGGCTCCAGAGGGAGATGCTGGGTGAGTCAGGCTCCAAGAAATTCCCTGCACTGTGTCTGGCAGACAGTAGGTGCCTACTAATGACTTAATTTAGGTCAGTAAGTGAGTCAAAGGTAGCAGCTGAGCCGGAGACTTCCTAATACAGAGAAAGTGGTTTCTGAGGTCCTTGGGGCAGCGAGGCCTAGGTTTCTTCCTCCTCGCCCCACAGGAATGCCGTCTTTTCAAAGCGCTCGGGGTTGAAAGACTGACCAACCCTGGCCGGCAGCAGAACCTCGCCGGAATCCTGATCAGCAGGGACCCCATCTCTCCCTTAGACGGCGCTCTGGGCCGCAGGCGCTCAATTCGCGCTAAGCCTGATGGGGCTTGTAGTCTCCGTGGGCGCAGACCGCACCCCCACCCCCCAGCGCTTGCGCATTGGTGAAGTGTGCGTTCCCTCCCACCGCCTCTATGAGGATTCCGGGTCCTTGTGAGGTGCGCTCCCTGCGACAAGGTTCTAACCAAATACGATTCGTCTACCGAGGACTAATTGGGTTGGAAAAAGAATCTGCTCTGCGAGGGCTCTAGAGGAGTCCTGGAAAGGTGACGGAGTAAACACTTCCCCGCCCCGGAAGTGAGCTGATTCGGACGCGGTGCATTGTGGGGGGCGTAGTCCTCCTTCCCAGGCGGTCCTTAGCTGCGTCCCCCGGGCCGACTCCGGATCTCAGGCGGACTGCTGGGCCGGCGGCGCAGCGCGGTCGAGTGCGAAGCGTATTCTGGCAAGGGCGCGCTTTCGGGCCGGCTGCGTCAGGCTGCAATAGTGGGAGATTGCTTAAGGCCTCTCAGGGCGCCGCCCGTCGAGGGGCTGGCGGCAGCGGTCAGACCGGGCCGTCGAAGCGCGAAGGAGGCCGGTGGGCCGCGCAAAGCCGCGCGGCGCAGCCATGCCTGGCTTTACGTGCTGCGTACCAGGTTGCTACAATAACTCGCACCGGGACAAGGCGCTGCATTTCTACACGTTTCCCAAGGACGCTGAGCTGCGGCGCCTTTGGCTCAAGAACGTGTCCCGTGCTGGCGTTAGTGGGTGCTTCTCCACTTTCCAGCCCACCACGGGCCACCGTCTCTGCAGCGTTCACTTCCAGGGCGGCCGCAAGACCTACACGGTGCGTGTTCCCACCATCTTCCCGCTGCGCGGCGTCAATGAGCGGAAAGTAGCGCGCAGACCCGCAGGGGCTGCGGCCGCGCGACGCAGGCAGCAGCAGCAACAACAGCAACAGCAGCAGCAGCAGCAGCAGCAGCAGCAGCAGCCGCAGCCCCAGCAGCCGTCGCCGTCTGTCTCCACTGCCCAGACCTCCCAACTGCAGCCAAACCTGGTGTCTGCCTCTGCTGCCGTGCTTCTCACCCTTCAGGCCGCTGTAGATAGCAGTCAGGCTCCTGGATCCGGTCCGCCAGCACCCACCACTCCCACCGGAGAAGATGTGAAGCCTATCGACCTTACTGTGCAAGTGGAGTTCGCAGCCGCAGAGGGCGCAGCCGCTGCAGCCGCCGCGTCGGAGCTAGAAGCTGCCACAGCGGGGCTGGAGGCCGCGGAGTGCCCGATGGGCCCCCAGTTGGTGGTGGTAGGTGAAGAGGGCTTCCCCGATACTGGTTCCGACCACTCATACTCGTTGTCGTCAGGCACCACGGAGGAGGAGCTCCTGCGTAAGCTGAATGAGCAGCGGGACATCCTGGCGCTGATGGAAGTGAAGATGAAAGAGATGAAAGGTAGCATCCGCCACCTGCGCCTCACTGAGGCCAAGCTTCGAGAAGAACTTCGTGAGAAGGATCGTCTGCTTGCCATGGCTGTCATCCGTAAGAAGCACGGGATGTGAATGGATCTCCCTCTGGCCTGCAGAACTCCTGACCCTCTCCAGCCCAAGAAAGCCTCAGGCTAATGTTGACTTTTCTATACTCTGGTTGACAGTACTGAGGCTTAAGCCAGCTGGAGTCTTGCTGGGGAACTGGCAGTCTAACTTGTTTTCTCTCGAACAGGAGTTTGGGGCCTCAGACTTGGCATTGGTGACACCAGCAATTATGACTGTCTACTCTCCCTCCCCAGTTTCAGATTCTGGTTAAGCAGAGACTTCAGAACCACTGAACTTGAAACACCTCAGGAGGGATTCAGGTGGGATGCCTGGGGACTGAGTTTGGGAAAGCCACACCTTAAGGTTGGCCAGCAATCAGAGACAATTCGGCTGTGTGTAGTGATAAGAGATCCAAGTAACATCATTTCTCCTCTTCATGCTTCCCGTTTCCAGGTGCAGTCTGTGATTCTGATGGGGACTAGTTGATCTGTGCCTCTGCCTCTTAGGACCTCCCTACCCGGGAGGCCATGTATGAGGGAATCTGGGTGACCTGCTGATGGAGATCCAGCTTGCCAGGGTCTTAGGTTTATCCTGTTATGTTTGCTACTGGTTACAAATTCTATTTTCTGTACAATTAGACTAAAGTTTTCACTGTGTTTGTTTGGCAAAACAAATTAAACAAAAAGTAAGGTTTTTATTTGGGTTTTGGCATTTTATTTTTGTAAAACTTAGCTAAACGTTGTTGAAATATGAAAAAAATAAGCCTTAGCCTACCAGACCAGCCCAACCCTGTGAGTAGAGATGCTTCATTGACCAGGTTTCTCCATAAACCAACCCTTAGCACATGGACCTTGGCCTTACAAGGTCTTCATAGAGTTTCTGGCCCTTTCATCCCAAAGACTAGAAACTGCACCAAATGGTCCCAGTTTGTTCGCAAATTTTCTCCCTATCTTTTTCTCCCCCAGAAGAGTGAACCCAGGGACTTTATACTGAGCTACATCTTCAGTCCTTTAATTTTGGGGGGTGGGGAGGTTGAGACCGGGTCTGGCTATGTATTTCAGACTGGCCTTGAACTCATGTACCCCAAGCTGGCCTCAAACCTCAGCAGGGATTAAAGGTGTGTGCTGCCATGCCCAGCTTCTCCCTGTTTTTTTTTTTTTTGTTGTTGTTGTTGTTTGTTTTTTTGAGACAGGGTCTTGGTATGTAGCCCATGCTGCCCTTAAACTTGCAGCAATCCTGCCTCAGCTTCTAAAGTGCTGGGGTTACAGGTATGGGCCACCACACCTACCTCTCAAGAATATGCAAGTGAGAACTAAACTGAATTTAGTTCTTCCTTCCTCTCAGGGTTTTAAATTTCTTCTTAAATTCTCAGCTGGAGTTGAAGATTGTTCATTATTTTATCCCTTGAATGTAGCACACTATCTGATACAAGTACTTAATAAACAAGTGAAGACCACAGCTGGAATCCGCCACAGCTCTTTGAGCTACAAAGACTCATGTAGGTATTTTTGGTATGGTATACCTTCTGTGTGAAAAGGCTAGATCCACAGAAGGCATTAAGGAGTTGGGATTTGTGACTCCTTGATTCCTTCTATTTTTAGGTTGTATATTGGTAGGGCGAGGGTGACTTGTTTTTTGTTTTTTGTTTTTGTTTTTTTTTTTTGTTTTTTAGTCTCATTGAGGCAGGGTATCACTATGTAGTTCAGACTGGCTTTGAGCTCACTTTGTAGACCAGGCTGGTCTTGAACTCACAAAAATCCTCCTGCCTCAGCCTGCCCAGTGCTGCGATTACAGGTGTGTGCCACCATGCCCAGCAGAGGGTGAAAATTTGTTGACACTCCAAGATAATGCAAAGTCATTTTGGGAAGAGATAATTGTCTTTAAAGATATCCCTGTTTACTATGTATTTTGGGACATAGACTATTGGACTCTATGAAATATAACCTCTTTCTTCTGGAACTTGCCTTGTGACTGCAAGCTGAAGTGGTCCAAAAACTTCAGTCTCTTCTTCCTTTCTGGTTCTTTGGCACTGAGTTGAGAAACAAGTCTGGTGGGAAGGAAAGAGTACAGCATTTGTCATAGGTCACAGGTTGGGAAGGTAATTGGATCTCTGCCTTCCAAGGGTTAACTCTGGCTGGAAATTAGATGGTAAAAACGATTTGGGCCCTTACTGGGTTAGTCTCAACTTTGCCATACTCTTTTCTTGAACAAGGACTTTCCCAGGCCTCTTCATGCCTTATTTATTATGGGGGTGTGTTTGCGTGTTTTGAGACTGCGTCTTGCTATACAGGTCAGGCTGGCCTTGGACTCACTTCGTAGCCCAGGTTGGCATCAACGCTAGCCAATCTTCCTGCATCAGCCTCCAGAGTACTGGAATTACAGACATGCACCAGTTAATGCTTTTTAATGTATTCCTGAACTCTTATAAAAAGGGATAAAAAGACATCTGTTTGTCCTTTGCTCTCTTGAACATTCAGCAACTCTGGATCCTCCCTGGTGCTAGAGTTATGTGTACACACCTTGTGTGGTGTTTTGGTTGGAGGGAGGGAGGGCTGTTCACAGAGCAAAGGAGGCCCCAGGTACAGATGTACGCCTAACAGGAAAGCAGAGCTCTAAATAGCTGAGTGTTAAGGAGTATCTATCTAGTCAAGCAAAGTGTGACCTAGACAGATCTGGGATTTAATCAAGAAAGCTTAGTCTGGTCTTACAGTCATTCCCAGGAGGTGGATGGGAATGGTTAAAGGTGCAAAAATTCTGGAAGAGCTGGAGTAGTGGGGGGAGTCTCTGACTAGGACAGAAGACTTAAGAGTTGCCTGGGGGAGCCCCGGAGCCATTTTCCTTTCCTGTGGTCTCCTATGTTGGCTGTGGAGCTATTTTTCCCAGCACAGACTTGACCTAGTAGGCCTTACTTCAAATGTGTGTTACCAAGGAAACAATGAAAAGGGCTTTGAAAGTAAAGGGCAAAAGGTGGGAAGATGATTATTTACAATCTGGTCATTTAAAATAGCAGGGAAACTTTTGAGTGAGCCAGTTATTTCTTTTTTTAATAACTCTTAGTTGCTGCTGGTGTGTGTGCCCGGAGGATTTATGATAATGTTTTGAACACCCATCTCTGTATAAATGTGAGAGTAATCTGTCCAGCCAAGCTCCACGAGGAGCATTTGAGTCTCGGGCCAAAAAAAAAGGCCTAGTCGCTGGAAATCAGTTCTGAGCCCGAATGGCCCCGAATATTAGGACAGAAGTTGTGGGTTCCGCCTTGGCTAGCTAAAGTGATAATGTCTCAAAGAGCTGAAGAAGCGGTGAGAGCCCAAGAAAGGGCGGGGGCCCGCGAAAGGAAAAAGCCTAGGGGCCTATAGGGAGGGGCGGCTGGGCCACCTCAGGGATGGACTGGGCTCCCACAGAGGCGGGGCCAGCCACCGTCGGCTTCCAGTTTGGGCGGGGCCACGCCAGCTGGGACGGAGAGACAAGACAGCCCTGACCCCTGACTGGCGCCAACCTCCGAGTTCCAGAGGCTTCCGCTAGACCACAATTCTCAGGGGCTCGCCCCGGCAGCCACCCTCCCTGGTTTAGCCTCTCTTCGCGCGTAGCGGGCCGTGTCTGGGCCTCCGCGCTTAGCATACCGGGAATTGTAGTTTTCTCTTAGCGCGCTAATGCCAGAAAGGAGAGCCGCGGGACTGCGTTTCCCAGAGTGCTACGGGGCGGGAGAGGGAAGGCAGGGGGGAAGGGACAGTGGGTCGCAGACCGCGCTGGGTTGCCGCCGCCGCTGCCGCCATCGTGCCAGCCCCTCGGGTGAGTGTTGGGATTATCACTCTGGGGCGGGGGCTGGGCCGCAGAAGCCGGCGCTCTGGGCCGCCGGGAGCTTCTGCAGCAAGTCCTCAAGAGGCCCCTCCCCCTCCCCCTCAGCTGCCCGAAGCAGCGCGGGGCCCGGGCCATGTGTCGCGCGCGGCTCCGCCTCCCGCCGGTCCTGTGAGGCGGCGGCCGTGGGGAATGCTGAGAGCCAGACAGGCGCCTATCTGGACCTTTCAGTACCAGGGTTGGTGCGCCGGCCTGCGCTGTGACCAGACTTTTTCTGGTCCTGACCGTCGGATGGGGCTTTTAGGGCCCCGCCCCGTCTGGCTTGGGTGCTTAAATCTCGCCACCTCTGCAGGCAGGCCATAGCGGGCAGACCCTAGCCCCACGGCCCGCCACCCGTCTGCGAAGATCCAGGGATGGGCAGTACCACCTGGCTCGCTCCAGATCCAACATGGGTAAGGGTGCCCACCTGCTGTAGCTGGACTTGGGACCCTTGCTCGGTCCCCGACCACAGCCCAGCTGGGCTGTAGGCCAGTGTTCCCTTGCTTGTCTGCCTGTTGGGAGTGCACAAAACCTTCCCCGGTGGATCCCTTCCTTGGTTCTCCTGCACGAAGAAAAGGAACAGGGAGTCTGGGCTGAGAGAGCGTTCCAGTGGGACTTTACTCTTGTGAGGTTTGGAAGATCTGGACCTGATGTGGTGAGACGATTCCGGGCTAGTAGTCCTAGCCTATGCCCTTTCTATGAGTGACCACGCCCTAGCTATGGATGGGTTCCCTGGCTATGTCAGTGAAGAAAGGAAACCCCAAAGCTGAGGTTGAATATGTGAACTTCATAGGCTTTGATCCTGATTTCTGAATCTCCCAGAGTCAGCCTAGAATTGCTTCGCAGGTGCAGATGAGTCCTTCAGAATGGTATGGTAAGGTTAGATTTAACATGAAGAAAAGTAGATGCCAGACTTGAGATCCTTGAGGCCAGTCCAGGCAAGAAGCTGGGGGAGGGGCACTTTTGGACTGTCTGGCTTAGTTTCAGACTCTGGGTCCCTTCTGAAACCTTGGTGAGAGGACAAGAGTGGGAAGCTGCAGAAAGCCAGGATTCCTCTTGGTTATGGCTTCCCAACAGTTAGCCTTTGAACAGACAGGAATCTGGTTTGGCCTTGAGATACTGCTCTCAATGGTGGCACCAGAGATCCCATTGAATTTTAGAAGAGGGTTGTATCTGGCCAGAAAGTTATTATCAGGCAGACTTTGAAAAGCCACTTCTTTTTGAGGGTTGATAAAGTAAGAAACCAGTCCACAGAAAATGCTGGGACTTATAAGGCTTGATTTGTCTGATCCACTGTGGCTTCTGAGCTACGTCTCCTTTAGGGACTAAAGAAGTAGTTCAGCAGCAAGCGTATTGCTGGATCTCTTAGGAGGAATGAGTTGGAGCAAACCGTGGGGTTTTTTTTCTATCTGTCAAATGTTTTTTCAGATGATTTTTCTAGTCATTGTTGTTTGTCTGTTTGTTTATTTGTTTTTTGGTACCAGGGATCAACCTTACAACCTCACACTTGCCAGGCAGGTGCTTATACCACTGAGCTAAACTCCCGCCGGGCCCCTAGTCAATTGTGTTTGGACTTGAAGTTTACAGGCAGTAAATTGCTGTGCCTAGTCATTCTATCTTGTCAGGAACAGAGAAAGGACGCTGCTCAGATCTCAATCAAGGACTGACTTCCCTAGACTTAATACACCGAGTCCATGTCTTGGAACATGAACACATGGAAGTCAGATTCATTCAGTGGGCTGAGGAGAGACCCAAGTTGAGCAAAGAAGGTAGAGAACACATGCAGGGTCTGTGAATTAGAATCTCTTAGAACTAGAAATAGTTATTAGTTATTTCAAAATGTTCGCTAGATGGTTTCATGATTTTCATGTGAGCCAGACTATGGCTAGGGGTTAGTTTCCCTACTATAAGGCAATGAGTGGCCTGACCAAAGGACTTGTTTTTTTTTTTTTTTTCTTTTGCGGCGCCGGGGATCAAACTCACAACCTCTCGCCTGCCAGGCAGGCGCTTAAACCGCTGAGCCAAACTCCCGGCCCTGGTTTTTTGAGGCAGGGTCACACTGTGTAGCTCAGGCCGGCCTTGCCCTGAGTTGTAGCCCAAGCTGGCCTCCAACTCACAACACTCCTCCTACCTCAGCCTCCCGAGTGCTGAGATTAAAGGCGTGCGCCACCACGCCCGGCAGGACTTGTTCTTGTTTTTGTTTTTTTATTGAGATAGAGTTGCTGTGTAGTTCAGGCTGGCCTCAGATTCAGTATGCAGCCCAGGCTGACCTCAAACTCATGGTAATCCTTGTACCTCAGCCTCCCAAGTGGTGGGAATACAGGTGTGTGCCACCACACCTGGCTCCCAAGTGGTGGTAATACAGGTGTGTGCCACCACGGACTTGCATTGTTGTTGTTGCCTTGCTAAGGATCAAACCAAAGGCTTCCTGTACACCAGGCAAGCATATGACCACTGAATCATACTCAACCCTTTCAGGGCCAAAAGAACATTGTTCCTTCTGCAAGGTTACGCAAGAGTAGGAAGAATTAATGTCCTACCCTTTTATTACAGTCCCAAAATTTTCTATAATTTATTTTCCAAAGATAGCCATTGCTAAGCATTCTAACCTTGAGAGGTCCTTGACCTTTCTGGAACTAGGTCGGCCATCTAGGTTCTCTTCATATAAGAAAACTCCGTGGTTCTCCAGGATCTCTCTGCCCTTTGTTCATGAAGGACTGACTTGGGAAATGGGACCTGACATAGGACAGCCAGAATATGGCTGTGCAAGCAAGGGGCAAGGTGTGAAGATGCCTGCTTTTCATTCAACTTAAAATTTAGTGCCTTAATTAGGACAGCCAGAATATGGCTGTGCAAGCAAGGGGCAAGGTGTGAAGATGCCTGCTTTTCATTCAACTTAAAATTTAGTGCCTTAAGTCAGGCGTGGTGTTCCACATCTGTAATCCAAGTTACTCAGGATTGGAAGATCAAGGAACTTCTTGTGCATATATCGAGACCTCATTTCAGGTCTGTTAGTGCTGTTGGACTCCACTTTTTTTATTTTTTATTTCCCCCCCCACCCCCGGCACCAGGGATTGAACTCACAGCCTTGCGCCTGCCAGACAGGTACTTACACCACTGAGCCAAACTCCCAGCCCTAGTTTTTTGAAGCGAGGTCGCACTGTGTAGCTCAGACCAGCCTTGCGCTCACATTGTAGTCCAAGCCGGCCTCCAACTCACAACGCTCCTCCTACCTCAGCCTCCCGAGCGCTGGGATTAAAGGCTGGGATTAAAGGCGTGCGCCACCACGCCCGGCTTGGACTCTACTTCTTTCTTTTTTTTTTTTTTGCGGCACTGGGGATTGAACTCACAACCTTGCGCCTGCCAGGGCAGGCGCTTAAGCCACTGAGCCAAACTCCCAGCCCTGGTTTTTTGCAGTAGGGTCGCACTGTGTAGCTCAGGCTGGCCTTGCACTCGCGTTGTAGCCCAAGCTGGCCTTGAACTCACAACACTCCTCCTGCCTCAGCCTCCAGAGTGCTGGGTTTAAAGGCGTGCGCCATCACGCCTGGCTTGGACTCCACTTTCTGAGCCACGTCTTCTATTACTGTTTTTGCAGTTGGGGGTTTGGGATGGGATGAAGGGCTTAAGAGAGACACAGAATTCTTTTTTGTTGTTGTTGTTTTGTTTTGTTTGTAGTTTTGTCTTATTGTGACAGAGTTTCACTATGAAGTTCAGACTGCCCTTGAACCCATTTTGTAGCCCAAGCTGGCCTCAAGCTCGTGGGGATCCTCCTGCTTTAACCTCGAGTGCTGGGATTACAGGCATGCGCCACCACTCAGCTCTTGAATTTTAAAACTAGAAGGTACTTCATATCAAAAGTTTCAGGTTTCCTTACTAAGGAATTAGTATCTTGCTTGGAATTTTTTTTTTCACTATGTCACCAGTGATTACTCTGTTTTATTGTGTTTTTTCTCTAATCAGTTTTGTTGTCTTTTTTTTTTTTTTTTTTTGCGGCACTGGGGATCGAACTCACAATCTCGTGCCTGTCAGACAGGTGCTTAAGTCACTGAACCAAACTCCCAGCCCTAGTTTTTTGAGGCAGGTCGCACTGTGTCGCTCAGGCCAGCCTTGCACTCTCGTTGTAGCCCAAGCCGGCCTTGAACTCACAACGCTCCACCTACCTCAGCCTCCCGAGTGCTGGGATCAAAGGCCCTCCTTCTTTGGCTCTGTGCATCTGGCTCTGGGCTGAGGCTATGGAAAGAGAAATGAATCTTACCCAGCCCTGGTGTTAGTGGTGACAGGGTAATGTTGTTTCTTTGTGCTGAGAGCTTAGTTGAAGGGGCTCCTATTCCTATGAGGAGGAAACTTAAATAATTAGTGCACTGAAGAGCAAAGACATAGTGGGCCTCTTTCCTCTCTAGTACCTGGCAGAAACTGCAGAGAGAGGTATGTCCTGGACTGTCAACCCAGTAAAGTCTGAGGTCTCTTGAGTGAAGTGGTCATCACTACAAGTTCCTGTAGTGATGGGCATGGTGGCACACATCTGTAATCCAGTTACTTGAGAGACTGAAGAAGAAGAATCTCAAGTTTGAGGCCAGTCTGGGCAACTTTTCAAGACCTGTCTCAAAATAAAAAGGACAAATGGACTGGGGATGTAACTCCTTGGTATAGCACTTGCCTAACATGCCTGAGCCCCTGGATTCAATCCCCAGTACTGCTAAAAAAAATAAAGATAAGAGATTCAAATTGCTGTGACTATTGAGTGGAGCTTTTGGCTCCTACATCCTGCTGCTCCTCCCTTTCCTAGGAACCTGCTGAGTGTTCTCACAGTGCCTGGGAATCTCATCATCATTGTCTGTGGCCTTCAGTTTCCTGCCTAGATCCTGGGTGTGTGGTTCCTGACCCTTTTACTGACACCTTGATTCAAGTGCCAGGTAATTGTTCCTAGTGTGGTGTCCACTGGGGCATCTTCCCAGGTTGAAAGGAGCCCTCTTGAGAGATGAGAAGTTCAGTGGACTGTGGACTGAATGTGCCTTCAACAGATGGCCTTTGCTTGGGATGTTAGGAAGGGTGACAAGAGGTAGCAGGGACTTCAGAAATGCTAATACTGTTTGTTTTAGTATCTGATTCAGTTCATTTTCACCTAGGCCTCCAGGACTGGGGAGGGAATCTAAAATGTTTTTCGTAAGGGATAGGGTTGTAGCTCAACGGTAGAGTGCTTCCCTAGCATACGTGGGGTCCTGGGTTCAAGCCTAGGTACTACAAAGTAATGTCACATAGCATAAGAAAAATTAAGCTGTATGTGGTGGCACATGCCTATTGTCCTAGCACTTTGTAAGAGGATTGCCAGTTTGAGCCCAGTCTGGGCAGCTTAACAAAACCCTGTCAAATAAAAAGATCTAAACACAGTCTGGGGGATTTAGCACAGTGGTAGAGTGCCCCTGAATTTGATTGCCAGTACCATACGCCTGTGAGCACACAAAAGCCAGGATTTCTTTGGTTGATTTGAGTTGAATGTTGTGCTGGACTTTTTGTTTTGTTGTGCTGGACTTTTGTTATGTTAATTTTTTCAGGTGGGGCACTTGATGATACTTGTATTTAGAGTTCAGTTTGCATTGGCTACCTCTTTCCCAGCTTTGGAGTTCTTGTTTCCATCTTATGTGGTAGGAATTCTTGAATCCTTCCTGGGGGAGTAAGTTTCAGGCCACATAAATGATTATTCTGGTGAGTACCCTGGCCATCAGGCCTGCACTGCACCATTTCCCTTCTTACTTTGTCAGGTAGAGTGTGTCGTGGGCAGAAAGCTTTGCCCAGATATGGCTGTGACTAGGAAAGTGTCTTTAGTAGCAGACAAAGCTGACTGAAAGACCAGTGATAGCCTTACTTATGGGGTAGGTGTGGATGAGAACTTCCTTTCACTGTCCTGGGTCTTATTCCTGTTGTTAGTGGTACCTGCCTATGTGCCAACTCTGTTAAGTCTCCAGGCTACTATAGAGATGGAGAATCCAGTTCTTTAGAGGATATGTCTTGGATACCTGGGAGTTGAGGGTTGTTAAACTCAGTATCCTCAGTAACCTGAGAGGAGAGAGATTAAAATTTTTGGGTTAGGGGGAAGTATCTCACAACCTGTTGTTCAGATCAGCCTCAAACTTGGGATCCTCCTCAGCCTACCAAGTAGCAGAGATTACAAGCTTGCACCATGAATATTTCTTTCATAAAGTTGCATATACTCCCATTAGAGCCACTGGGTCTCACCCAGGGTAGAGACCTGAAAGCCTGGTGTCCTCTGGAAGGATTTCTGTGGAGCCATTCAGCTTGTAGGTAGTGTCAGGCCCAGGAGAATGTGAGCACTTAGCTGTTCTCAACGTAAACCTGCTGAGCATCTGCTTAGATAATTCTCATCTTGAGGTACACAGAGCTTGCTGCTTTTAGAGGTAAAGAAAGGCCTGGTCTTTGGTTCCTTAACATCTAATTTTGTCAGGTACTTACTTGTTTTCTGCTACTCCACACTGGCTCTCAACTGTTCCAGTTCTTTTGTTGTTGGTGGTGGTGGTTTTCTTTTGTTTGTTTCTTCTCTAGTACTAGGGATTAAATCTGGGGTCTTTGCAGTGAAGTACATCTCTTAGCCCCTATTTATTTATTTATTTATTTATATTCGCAGCACCAGGGATTGAACTCAACCTCTCGCCTGTCAGACAGGCACTTAAGCCATTGAGCCCAACTCCCAGTCCTAGTTTTTTTGAGGCTGGGTTGCACTATGTAGCCCAAGCTGACCTTGAACTCACAATGCTCCTCCTACCTCAGCCTCCCAAGTGCTGGGATTAAAGGCCTGTGCCAGCATGCCCTGCCTCCTTT
>RJWM01010171.1:14463-54427 GCA_004363535.1 Dasyprocta punctata
TTGAACTCACAGCCTTGCGCCTGCCAGGGCAGGCGCTTAAGCCACTGAACCAAACTCCTAGCCCTGGTTTTTTGAGGCAGGGTCGCACTATGTAGCTCAGGTTGGCCTTGTGCCGCGTTGTAGCCCAAGCCGGCCTCGAACTCACAACGCTCCGCCTACCTCAGCCTCCTGAGTGCTGGGATTAAAGGCGTGCGCCACCACGCCTGGCTGGCTTGTGCATTCTTGATTCTTTCTCTTTTTAGAATTTTTTTGTTGATCCCACGAAAGGGATGGAACCCATGGGTGTGTACATGTTAAGCAAGCCCTCTCCTACTGAACTGTCTTGAATTCTGTCTTGACCACTTGGAGCCTTGACTTCCTCATTTACTAAGTGAAGATAATCATACCAGCTTTTTTTTGGCTTTTTTTTTTTTTTTTTTTTTTTTTTTTTTTTTTTTTTTTTTTTTTTTTTTTTTTTTTTTTTTTTTTTTTTTGCCTTTTTCTTTTTTTGGTACTGGGAATTGAACTCTGGACCTCGTGCTTGCCAGGCAGGTGCTACGCCAATGAGCTATTATTCCTGGCCTCATACCAGTTTTACAGGGCTTGGTTCAAGGCTCATGTGAGAGGACATGTGGAAATGTTTGAGTCACAGGAGGCATTCCCTCACTTCCTGTGAACTGGTAACAAGACCTTGTCTTAGAATAATAAATTTTAAAAGGACTGGGGATGTACCCTTTTTTCCTCTGCTTTCCTTAGATTTGAGATATCACAACAGTATTGGCCAGCATGGTAGTAGCAGACCATGGGAGTGGTTGACTACTTAGGGGTCTCAGACCCCACTATGAAAGCAAAATTCCTGTGTACCTGACCAGCAATTTCATGGCTGGAGGCTCAGTTCAGAAATGGAAGCTGTTAAGAATAAATGGGGCCCCAGAAATTGTGTGAGCCACCTAGGAAAGGGAGGGAGCAAGTGCTAAGTGGAGAGAGCAGAATGCAGGTTTCAGGATTTAGCTTCCAGATTAGTTGGCACACTGACCTAGTGACACTGGAGGTTTTCCAGGCAGGACAGGCAGAAAAGGCCTTAGATAGCAGCCCCAAGGAAGGGTTCTGTCCTAACTAGCCATCTGATGTCTCCAAAATTAAGGCAGAGGAGTGGTGGGCTGGGCAGTTGCCATTCCTGGATCCAACTATGGCCTCCCTGCAGGAGGTTGAGGTACCCACCTTCTTCCTAGTGTTGACTAGTATTAGTCTGGGAACTGACCTGCTTTAGATGCTCACTGCATTTCCCCTGAACATGCCCACAGTCACTGATGACACAGAGGTCAGAGTTCACACCAAAAGGGAGGTGAAACAGCCTAAAGGCCAGGTCTTCCAGGTTGTGTCTGTGTGTGGGTTCAGGCCAGGCCTCATTTGCCATATACCATAGGCAGACAACTAGGTGAGTGACAAAGAGTTGTTTCCTGGCAACTTGGATAGAATGTGAGTGGAGAGGAAGTGGGTCACTGGGCCACTTAAAATGAGCAAGGTTTGCCCAGATCTGACTCCTCCTCCAGAAAAGAAGGGCCAACCTTTTGGGCAGGCTCCCACACATTCATGCACTTAACAAAAAGTTATCAAGCTATCAAGGGCTAAGATCCATGGAAACAGGGATGACTAAGGGATGCCCTGGTCAAGGAGAATGACCATAAACAAATACACGAGTGTGACAGTCTCATATGGTGATGAGTGATGAGGAAACAATACAGGAGGTAAAATAAATAACTGGACAGCTAGCTATCTGAGGCAAAGTAGTCGTGAAAGATGTTGCTGAGAGGGTACATTTGAGTTGACATATGACAAGGAAGCCTGGGAAGAATAGTTGAGCCAGGTAGAAGAAGCAATAGTTATAAAACACTCAGGTGAGAATAGGCTCATCATGTTCCAGAAACAGGAAAATGCCCAGTATGGATGCCGCAGGAGTGCCAAGTTGCTCAGGACCTTGAAGGTAAGATGAGTGATTGAGACTGTTCCCAGTGCCATAGGAAATCACTGGAGGGCCATGGAACAGGATACACAACACCTTTCTCCTTGGACCATGAAATCAGAGAGGCAGTTTTTTCCTGAAGGACAGGCATCTTGCAATATCTTCCTGTCTTAAGTTACTCCCTGCCCGTCTCTATAGTATTTCTAATGCTCTGGCACTGGGCTAAGGGGCTTAAGCCAGGTTGGCTATCAGTCCTACTTATTAGAGGAGTCCTCCCTTGGCTCTACTTCTGGGTTATCTTTGGTACTCGGCAGACAGTAAATGTAAGAGAAATGGCCATGACTGGTGCCCAAATTCAAGGGCCCCACTATGGGCTTGGCATGTCTAGCATTCCCAATCGGCCCTCAAACTTGTGATCATCTTTTCTGTGTGCCAGTATGGAAACAATGATATCATACTTTGCCCCTATACTTGCCTCAAGTCTAGCTAGGTCAGCATTTATCTCCCCTTTGTTGAGGCGGTTACTTTGAAGGTCTGTGAAGACTGAATTTATCCTTCAATAACATTTATTTGGACTTGTGGGTTTGATTTTGGAAATTTATTTTCTTCAGTGCTGTGTATCAAACCCAAGGCTAATCAGGCACTCTATAGCCGGGCGTGGTGGCGCATGCCTTTAATCCCAGCACTCGGGAGGCTGAGGTAGGAGGAACATTGTGAGTTCAAGGCCAGCTTGGGCTACAACGCGCGCGCAAGGCCGACCTGAGCTACGTAGTGCGACCCTGCCTCAAAAAATCAGGGCTGGGAGTTTGGCTCAATGGCTTAAGCACCTGACTGGCAGGTGTGAAGTTGTGAGTTTGATCCCCGGTACCGCAAAAAAACAAAACAAAACAAAAAACTAGGGCTGGGAGTTTGGCTCAGTGGCTTAAGCGCCTATCTGTGAGGTGTGAGGTTGTGAGTTTGATCCCTGGTGCCGCAAAAAAAAAAAAAAAAAAAAAAAAATCAAGCTCTCTACTATTGAGCTCTACCTCCAGCCCTTGAAGTGGAAATCTTTTGTTTGGTGGTAGAAGCTCCAGTTAAATCCTGCCATGCTCCTCTATGAGAGAGCCAAACTCAGGGGTTGGAGTTTTGCAGGGCTTTAGCCCAGTGTGCCCAGGAACGACTCTGATCCAGACCTAAGTTTTAGCTAGGAATCCTGACTTCTGGAGTCATTAAATGTGGTTACCCAAGCTGGGCATGGTGGTGCACGCCTTTAATCCCAGCACTTGGGAGGCTGAGGCAGCAGGATTGTTGTGAGTTGGAGACCAGCCTGGGCTACAAAGTAAGTTCAAGGCCATCCTGAACTGCATAGTGAGACCCTGTCTCAAAAACTAGGGCCAGAAATTTAGCTCAGTGGCATAAGTGCCTGCCTGGCAGGTGTGAGGTTGTGAGTTCGATCCCCAGTACCAAAAAAGGAAAAAAAGAATTGTGATTACCCAATTCCACCACCTATCAGCTGCAGACTTTGAATAAGTTGGGGAACCTTTCTGAGTCTTTAGTATATGTGCTGCCGAAGCAAGCACAACCTTTCCTGGTCTTATTTTGCTCATCTCTAAATGAATGTTTACTCATAGATGAAGTTAGGAATGAATGTACATAAAGCTCTTTGTACATTTTTTTTTTTTTTATGGTCTTTTTGAGTCAGGGTCTCACTGTGTAGTTCGGGCTGACCTTGAGCTCACTTTGTAGCCCAGCCTGGTCTTGAATTTGCAATAATCTTCCTGCCTCAGCCTCCCAGGTGCTGGGATTACAGGTATGTACCACCACGCCTGACTTTTTTGTGCATTTCTACACCCAGTATGCATTAGTCAAAAAGAATTTTTAGCTGGAGACTGCTATTTTGTATTTTGTCCTTGAAAAAGTCTAAAATTTGCCAGTCATGGTGGTGTAAGCCTGTAATTCTAGCACTTGGGAGGCAGAGGCAGCGGGATCATTATGAGTTTGAGGCCAGCGTGGGCTCCATGGTGAGTTCAAGGCCAACCTGGACTGCAGAGTGAGATCTTGTCTCAAAAAAAAAAGAAAGAAAGAAAGAAAGAAAGAAACCTAAAACATGGATATAAATAAAGGTAATTTTTCTGTTGCTTAATGGAGCCTCTTGAGCTAGGACTTTCCTGGGTTTTTTTTTTTTTTTTTTTTTTTTTCTTAGAAGAGCTATAGGAGAAACCATCAGGATGAAAGCCAGTCTCCAGCCAGGCATGGTGGCACACGCCTTTAATCCCAGCACTCAAGGAGGCTGAGATAGGAGAGCGTTGTGAGTTTAAGGCCGGCTTGGGCTACAACGTGAGTGCAAGGCCGGCCTAAACTACGTAGTGCAGCCCTGTCTCAAAAAACTAGGGCTGGGAGTTTGGCTCAGTGGCTTTGTGAGTTTGATCCCTGGTGCCACAAGGAAAAGAAAAAAAAAGAAAAAGAAAGAAAGCCAGTCTCTAATCTGATGTGAGGCCGCCTCTGAGCCTTGGCATTTCTTTTGTTTTTTCTTTTAGACACAGTTTTGCTGTGTAGTTCAGGCTGGCCTTGAACTCACAGTAATCTTTCTGCCCCAGTCTCCTGAATGCTGGGATTACAGGTGTGCACCACCACAACTGGCACCATTTTTGTTTCTTTCTGAATTGTTATTTCCACAATAAATGTGTTGAGGACAAGCTCAGGGCTTCTGGGCTGTTCTTCCTAGCTTGTATCTTTTTTTTTTGTGGCACCGGGGATCAAACTCACAACCTCGCGCCTGCCAAGCAGGTGCTGAAGCCACCTAGCCAAACTACCGGCTCTTATTCTTCCTAGCTTGGCCTGGACCCTTCCCCTGTCATGTGTGGGCATAGGAGGGAGACTCTGCATTTGCTTGTTTTGAAACATGGTCTCACTGTATCACCCAGGCTGGCCTCCAACTCACATCGATCCTTCCTGCTTCCCTCAGCCTCATGAGTGCTGGGATTACAGGTGTGAGCTACCATATTCAGTTTGCACTCTGGTACTTTCTGGATTCAGGAATGCTACCTTCGAGCCATGAGTTGAAAACTTTATGGAAGGCTTAGAATAAAAAACTATAGAATATACAGTTTGCTGTATCACATTTTGTGCTGAGAGATGGTGTGTGTGTGTGTTTTATGACAGGCTCTGCAGCGTCCAAAGCTCAGAGCCACACTGATTCGGGCAGCAGAGCAGAACCTTGGTGTGTTAGTAGGGATTTACACATGGGGTGAGGGTCAGCAGTGGAGTTAGGAAAGTAGTCCCCAAATTGGTGGGGATTTGGAGGAAAACAGGAACTAATGAAGCAAATGAGGATATCTTAATGGGGATTCACCCACGCAGAAATCCTGGCGAACGAGCACTGGACAAGTTCTGATTGTGTGTCACTAGATCTAAGCAGAGGGAAATGGCTGACAAGTGTGGATGACCTGAGGAAACTCAGGCAGGGGTGTTGTAGGGGAAGGACTTGACCAACTTTATTATGGTTTAGAACTCAGGAATGGAAAGTAAGCTCACCAATGTGAAAACCTCTATCCACAGAGATGTGAAGGTGCCTTCTAACACCTGGATGCCCCTGAGCTGTCATTTTCCTCAGAAACTTCAGTGTGCTTCACTGGACTAGAGGGCCCTTTTCTCCCTTTATTCCTCCACTACTGCTTCAGTCAGGTAGCTGTGTCCATGGTATTACAGATGGAACCCAGGGCTTTTGCATTGAACTCTATCCTCAGCTTTTAAAGTTTTTTTATTGTATTTTGAGACAAGGGCTTACTTAATCACTAAGTTGCCCAGACTTGACTTAAACTCGCGATCCTCCCGCTTCACCCTTCCAGAGTGCTAGGATTACAGATGGGCACCATCATGCCCAGCTAAGCTGAGTGGTTTTGTTTTAGAAAGTTATCATGCCATTAAGAACAATACTGACGGAAAAAAAAATTCCCATATTTTCTCCACCCCCCATTGCATGGTTTTACCACAGCGGGGCACTTTTCTTTAGATCAGCTTCCCCATTTAGTTCCTGTCACCTCAGTTTACAGCTTCCTAGTTTTCTGTCATCAGTTTTTTTTTTTAATTTTTAATTTTTTTATATATATATTTTTTAATTTTTTATTTTTTTGCGTGGCACCGGGAATTGAACTCACAACCTCGTGCCTGCCAGACAGGTGCTTAAGCCACTGAGCCAAACTCCCGGCCCTGGATTTTTGAGGCAGGGTCACACTGTGTAGCTCAGGACAGCCTTGTAGCCCAAACCAGCCTTGAACTCATAATGCTCCTCCTACCTCAGCCTCCTCTGAGTGCTGGGATTAAAGGCGTGCGCCACAACGCCCGACTAAATTTTTAATATTTTATTTGTATTTTTATACTTTATTTTTATTTTTATTTTTTGGTACTGAGGATCGAACTCAACCTTGCACCTGCCAAGCAGGCGTTTATGCCACTGAGCTAAATCCCCAGCCGTATTTTTTTTTTTTTTTTTTTGGTGGCACTGGGGATTGAACTCACAACCTCGCGCCTGTCAGACAGGTGTTTAAGTCACTGAGCCAAACTCCTGGCCCTGGTTTTTTGAGGCAGGGTCGCACTATGTAGCTCATGCCGGCCTTGTGCTTGCGTTGTAGCCCGAGCGGGCCTCGAACTCACAAGACTCCTCCTACCTCAGCCTCCCGAGTGCTGGGATTAAAGGTGTCCAGCCGTATTTTTTGAGACAGAGTCTCACTGTGCAGTTCAGGCTGGCCTTTGTACCCCAGGCTGGTCTCCAACTCACAACAATCCTCCTGCCTCAGCCTTCTGAGTGCTGGGATTAAAGGTGTGTGACACCATGCCTGGTTATATATATATTTTTTGAGACATGGTCTAGCTATGTAGTTCAGGCTGACCTTGAACTCGTTATGTAGCCCAGGATGGTCTCATACTCACAATAGTTCTCCTGCCTCAACCTTCTGAGTGCTAGGATTACATACTTCATCACCACATCTTGAGTTTTTTTTTTTAATTATTAGCACATGTTTGTAGCACATGATTACATTCATCATGGGAGTTCATGTGTGTATATAATATAATACATTTCAATTCTTTTTACGTCCCCTCATCTGTTTTTGTGCCCTCTGACATCTGCTAGTACATATTCACACGGGCAGTGAATGTATGGCACAGGTGTGACATTTTTGTTTGAAGACAAAGATGTTAATATGAGTTTTTTCTAAACTAAAAGCTCAGTATTCATGTTTTTCTGGGAGGGGGGTGTTTTGGTTTTTGTTTTGAGACAGGGTCTTGCTATGTAGTCAAGGTGACCTTGAACCTACCTCAGTCTCCCAGAGTGCTGGGGATTACAGGTGTGCGTTAGACATGGGTCCTGCATCCATCCCACTTGTTGATTTGTTTCTTGACAAAGTACGACCTGGAACACACTTGTTTTCCAATGTACATTCCAGATCCATGCTTTCTCTTCTGCTTGTTTTAGACTTTCCTGGACATTTCTTAGTCATCCCAGCAATCAGCTTCTATTTTTAGTGCCACTACCTCCTAGGAGACCTAAAATAAAGCTGGCTTAGTTCCCTGGCCCCTCATTGGCTGGAGTGTTGGTCATAGGCTGGGGGATTGGCTGTCCCTCTTCATTGCCATCCCCCGCAGTGGCTGCTCTGGCTTTGGGTTAGGCCATAGAACTGGAGTTAACACTTAACCATATTGAGCAAGGATTTTACTAGGTTGTTTTAGTGAAGCTGTACAACCCCAGACAACATCACCAGGGTTAGGGTCCCTGTTTTACAAAAAAGGAGGCTGAGGAAGGAATCCCTTTAGGCAGTGGCCTACAACAAATCTGCTGATGGTTATCTACTGGAGTCAGATCTACCTACTCACTGCTTTGGCTCAGAGTCAGGATAGGGTGTGTATTCCTCTGTACTCAGAGACAACTGCAGAGCATGTGGTACTGACTCCTCAGGGAGATGCAAAGCCAGAGTGGCTCTCACCTGCAGCTCAGGCTTTCCACTGTGTCCTCAGAATCATGGTCTCTAGCTGGGATGGGAACCTCTCTCAGATAGTCTGTGGCAGTGAAGGTAATACTTGGGTGGAGGATGTGGTGAAGAAATGACACAATTCACCTCCCCACAGCCCTCAGCTGAACTCATGTCTCTAGCTCTGAAATAGGGAAGAGTCATCCTCATCAATGAAGAAATGTCCCAGAAAGGGCCAAGTCAGGTATCACCTGACCTCTAGAGATGTCAACTGTCCCCTTGAAACTGAGTGAGTGATTGACTCTTTGTCAGAAGTGGGAACTTGAGGATTGAGGATGCAGCTTAGTGGCAGAACACTTGCCTAGCTTTCACAAGGCCCTGGGTTCAATCCCCAGTAACACCCCCACCACGAAAAAAGAGTGAGGCCCTGAACCTTCATCTGCCAGCAAAGACATGGGGCAGTGTTGGAAACCCAAGGGCTGGAGTAGAAACCAGTAGTTTTCTGATCTACAAAGTGGGAAGAATAACAATAACTGGTTTTGTAGGTCCTTGAGAGAATTAAATTTTTTAAAAAATGGGGGCTGGGGTAAGTCCTTAGCTCCTCCTTCAAGGCCCTTCATCTTACTGGACATTGTAGGGCCTGCTCTGATTTTTCTTTTGTCATGGCTCTATCCTTAGCACCCATCCTGTGTGCTTCACAACCCTGGCACTTCTCTCTCATGATCCAGGAGCTCCTTGAAGAAGGGGTAAATCTCTGTTTCCAGCACTAGGAAGAATCTCCTACCAGCCAGGAGTGGTGGTACATGCCTGAAATCGCAGCACTTGGAGACTGAAGCAGAAGGATTACCATGAGTTCAAGGCCAGCCTGAACTACATAGTGAGACCCTGTCTCAAAAAGAAAGAAGGAAAGTTCCATTAAAAAAAAAAGTCTCCTACAGATCCCCAGGGCCTATCCCTGTTCTCTTGAGTCAGCAGACCTCAGCAAGGGACCCCTGTGCAAAGAGGTCAGGAAATGGTAGGAGTCAGTAACTGTCATCTCCTGTTCTGCAGTACCAATGCTTTTCTGTCTCTCTCCCTGGTTTTGCAGGTCTCAGTGATTCCGGGTGACACTCCAGAATGGGAGACAAACCAATTTGGGAGCAGATTGGATCCAGCTTCATTCAACATTACTACCAGTTATTTGATAACGACAGAACCCAACTAGGCGCAATTTATGTAAGTCTCTAGCACTAGTGTTAGAATGGGACCCTGAAGGATAAATTCAGATCTGTACTGGCTGTGCCTCTCTACCTGAGTTTCTATCCAAGGGTCCGGGCTGAAGCCTGAGCCAACTATTGTACTTGGTATACGCATTTCCTTCTGTCGTCTTGTGGAATAGGGATTCTGGTATCCTGAATGGAGAGTTCTGGACCTGCTATTTATATGCACTCCAAACCTTATCAGAATACTTGGTCGTAGCGGGGAATAGTGGCACACATTTATAATTCTAGCACTTGGAAGGCTAAGGCTGGAATCTCAAGTGCTAGTCTAGCCTAAGCAACTTAGTGAGACCCGTCTTAAAATTTTTTAAAGGGTTGAGAATGCTGTTCCGTGGTAGAGCATTTGTCCAGTATGTGTAAGGCCCTGGGTTCAATCTCCATTACTACAAGAAAAAAAAAAAGAAAAGCCATTTTGAAAAAAGACCAAATCTAACACAAGTATTATTTGATTGTTGTTATGAGTAGTTTTTTCCAGTGCTGGGCCTCATGCATACAAGGCAGGCACTCTACCACTGAGCTATACCCTTGACCCCTCTCATATTCCTCATATACATTCCCCAACCTCAATATTTAGGATCGAACCTGGTGCCTCACACGTTAGGCAAGTACTGTAACACCAAGCTACCTCCCTAGCCCTATTTGTTTAGCAGTACTGGGATTAAACCTGGGACCTTTGCATTGGCTATATCCTCAATAATTTAAACATTGCTTTTATTTATTTATTTTGATTTTTTGAGACAAGGTCTTGCTATGTAGTTCAATCTGACTTTGGTCTCTGCGTTGCCCAGGCTGACCTCAAACTCATGGTGATCCTCTTGCCTCAGCCTCCCAAATATTGGGATTACAGTTGTGCACCACCATGCCCAGCTGAAGATTAATTTTATTTTGAGACAGGCTTTTACTACACACTTGGTAATCCTGTCTCACCGTCCTCAGTGATAAGATTATATTACTATTGTCTTTTTTTTCCTTTTCTTTCTTTCTTTCTTTTTTTTTTTTTTAAACAGGGTCTCACTGTGTATTCCAGGCCGGCCTTCAACTCTCAGCAATCCTGCCTCAGCCTCCCAAGTGTTGAGATTATAGGTGTGCACCACCATATCTGGCTATTACTGTCTCTTAATTAAAGCAAACCTGACACAGAGAAGAAGTTAGTAAGGTCCTGAAAGAGCACTTTGTATATATTGTTTCATAATCCTCAGCATATTTCATCTTTGAGGATTACAAAACAGACTCAAAAGTAGTTTGCCTAATGTCATTACTGAAAGTAATAGAGGCTTTTTTTTTTTTTTTTTGTCAGCACTGGGGATCGAACTCACAACCTCAGGCCTGCCAGACAGGCGCTTAAGCCACTGAGCCAAACTCCCAGCCCAATTTTTTTTTTTTTTTTTTTTTTTTTTTTGCGGCACCAGGGATCGAACTCACAACCTTGCACCTGCCAGGGCAGGCGCTTAAGCCGCTGAGCCAAACTCCCGGCCCTAGTGTTTTAAGGCAGGGTCATACTATGCAGCTCAGGCTGGCCTTGTGCTCGCATTGTAGCCCAAGCTGGCCTCGAACTCACAACGCTCCTCCTACCTCAGCCTCCCGAGTGCTGGGATTAAAGGCGTGCACCACCATGCCCGGCTCCAGCCCTAATTTTTTGAGGCAGGGTCGCACTATGTAGCTCAGCTCGGCCTTGCACTTGCGTTGTAGCCCAAGCTGGCCTCAAACTCACAACGCTCCACCTACCTCAGCCTCCTGGGTGCTGGGATTAAAGGCGTGCGCCACCACGCCCGGCTCAGTATAGGCTCTTTTAAGTTCTGCCTCTTACTACTGCAGAAGGGAAGATTTAGGTACCAAAAGGCTAAGCTAGTGGATTGCATGTGCAATTTTGTCCAGCCATAGGAAGTCTCCCCAAACTAGGCGTTGGGAGGCTTTAACAGCTTTTATCCCTCCTAGCCTTCAGAAGGCTACCTGGAAGGACCACGGTAGACCTCAGCCATAGCCTTCAAGACGGTAATGAAACTGGGCGTGGTGACGCACGCCTTTAATCCCAGCACTCGGGAGGCTGAGGTAGGTGGAACATTGTGAGTTTGAGACCGGCTTGGGCTACAATGTGAACACAAGGCTGGCCTAAAGGACATAGTGCAACCCTGTCTCGAAGAACTAGAACCAGGAGTTTGGCTCAGTGGCTTAAGCACCTGCCTGGCAGGTGTGAGGTTGTGAGTTTGATCCCCAGTGGCACAAAAAAAAAAAAAAAAAAAGGATGGTGGTGAATATGGTTTGTTTGTGGGATTGTTTGTTCATTTTTTTGAGATAGAGTCTTCCTATGTAGTTCAGACCAGCCTTAAACTCATTTTGTAGCCCAGACTGACCACAGGGATCCACTTGGATCCTCTTCCCTCACCCTCTGGAGTGGCGGACTTACAGGTATGCACCACCATACCCAGCCCAAGGTATTTCTAATGACTAAGGTTTACTGATTATGCAACAGGATGACTTTTGGCTGAGTCCTGGCCATAGTGTACCCTTCTGAGGCCCTGGCAATCAGAAGTCATATGATGTATAACAATGGGGAATGAAGTTGGGTATTATAACACACCCTACTCCCAGGACTCTGGAGGGCTGAGGCAGGAGGATCACAAGTTCAAACTCAGTTTGGGCAAATAAGCAACTTAATGAGATCTTGTCTCAAAATAAAAAATAAAAAGGGCTGTCAGTGTAGCTGAGTACATAGGCCTTGGGTTGCATCCCCAGAAACACGAAGGAAAAAAAGAAAGGGAAATGAGCCAGGAGTATTGGTGCACACTTGCAGTTTCAGCTAGTTGGGAGTCTGAGGCAGAAGTTTCAGGTTCCAGGTTAGCTTGGGCAACTTAGTGAGACCCTGTCTCAAAAAATAAAGGTACTGGGGATGTACCTGAGAGAGTGCCCATTATTTTAATCTTTGGTACCACACACACCAGAAAAATGAAGGGATATGCGACCTTGAAAAAGTATTTTATTTAATAGTCTTTCCAACTGCTGGGTGTGGTGGCACTCACCTGTAATTTGGGAGGCCGAGGCAGGATTGCTGTGAGTTTGAGTCCAGCCTGGATTACAAAATGAATTCAAGAGCCGGGCGTGGTGGCGCACGCCTTTAATCCCAGCACTCGGGAGGCTGAGGTAGGCGGAGCGTTGTGAGTTCGAGGCCGGCTTGGGCTACCACGCGAGCGCAAGGCCGGCCTGAGCTACATAGTGCGACCCTGCCTCAAAAAACCAGGGCTGGGAGTTAGGCTCAGTGCCTTAAGCGCCTGCCCTGGCAGGCGCGAGGTTGTGAGTTCAATCCCCGGTGCCGCAAAAAAAAAAAAAAAAAAAAATGAATTCAAGGCCAACCTGAACTACATAGCGAGATTCTGTCTCAAAAAGACAAAAAAAAAAAATAATAATAATAATAATAAGTCTTTCAGAGCCTGAACCCATGGAAAAATGAGGTGTAATTTTAAAAGTTGTCAGTAAGGTCCTGGGATTTGTTCAGGGGCACAAGTGCAAGTGCAAGGTCTTGAGTTCGATCCCCCGTAGCAAAAAAAAAAAAAAAGTTGTAGCCAGGCGTGGTGGCGCATGCCTTTAACCCTGGCACTCGGGAGGCTGAGGTAGGAGGAGCTTTGTGAGTTCGAGGCAGCTTGGGCTACAACGTGAGTGCAAGGCTGGCCTGAGCTGCATAGTGCAACCCTGCCTCAAAAAACCAGGGCTGGGAGTTCGGCTCAGTGGCTAAAGCGCCTACCCTGGCAGGTGTGAGGTTGTGAGTTCAATACCCGGTGCCGCAAAAAAAAGAAAGAAAGAAAAAAGTTGTTGATAATGTAAAGTTTGGGAGCTACCCTTAGTTTGCTTGTTTGCAAACAAGGAAACAGATATTGGCCACTTTTCCATCTCTCGGACAAAATACCTGACACCTACAATTTAAGTAAAGAGAGGTTTATTTTGGTTCATGGTTTTCAGAGAATTCAGCCTGTGGTTGATTGGTTCCAAGGCAGAAAGGTGTGGAAGAACATTGCAGAGGGCACCTGCTTATCTCATTGGCAGCCAGAAAGCACAGAGAGGAGAAGGCACTGGGAACAAAAATATACCTTTCCAGGTCACATCCAGAGTGACTCACGTTTAAGCAAGCCCCACCTCTTAATAGCATATTTAGCTACCCAGTGATCCAGTCCTCTTCTAAACACTTGGAACATTGTTTTAAGGGACATTTTAGATCTAAACCTTAACAGATAGAGGCTTATTTTCCCAAGAAAGTCCCTTTTCAGGGATTTTTTTCGGGGCCTTGAAGATACTCCTTGTGCTGAGAGCCTGACCATGGATTTTCTGTGCATTTTTCAGATTGATGCATCATGCCTTACGTGGGAGGGACAGCAGTTCCAGGGGAAAGCTGCCATTGTGGAAAAGTTGTCTGTAAGTAAGGACCAGAGCTAGGGTATGGGCTACTTCTTGCCTTTTCTGGCCTCAGCCCACTGCCTACTTTTTCTTTTGCAGAGCCTTCCGTTCCAGAAAATTCAGCACAGCATCACGGCACAGGACCATCAGCCTACACCAGATAGCTGCATCATCAGCATGGTTGTTGGCCAGCTCAAGGTAATACTGCTGGGGAGGAATGGGTAGGCAGGGCAGAGCCCTGGGCCCCTGCCTTCTCTGTGGATGTGAGCTTATCAAGAGACACCCAAATGACTGTCTAGACCTGCATACTACAGTATAATATCCTTTAGCCACTTATGGCTTTTCGTTTGTTTGCTATGCTAGGGTTAAACCCAGAACTTTGCACATGCTAACCAAGTGCTGTATCACCAAGCTATACCTCCTGCTCCTCAATTTTTAATTTATATTAGTTAAAATTAAATAAAATTAAAATTTAATTCTTCAGTTGTACTAGGTATACCTTTTTTAAGTGCTTGTGGTCCAGTATGTGTGTATACTTTTTTGGGCAGCACATTTCTGTGATTGCAGAAAGTGTTGATGGAAAACTCAGGTTTAGATTCTTTATGGAAAAGGAATAAGAGGTATAGGAGGAGGTTTGGACTGTGGAACCAAGCATTTGGGTCCCCATCCTGCCCTGCAATGTAGGTGGCTAGCTAAGTGCTGAGTGGTAGTCCCTTCCTTAAGCCCGTGCTGCCACTCGCCAAACTGACTCCTTACCTGCCAAAGTAAATTTCTGAGACTCTCGTCTTTCCTTGCATTTTTCTTTCCCCTTTTCAAGACCTGTCATCCTTACAACCTGGCTATGACCCCTCAGATCCCCAGAAACTTAAAAATCATACTGTGCTCTAGCAGATTAAAGCCAGATTCTGTTTACAAAGTAGGAAACATTGACTTCCCTTTGGACAGGTCTCAGCATCTTGGAATATATCATAGCAACAGATTCACATACATTGTCCCTAGGCTAGCTGGGATAGGGCTTTCTCCATTCAAAGTGAGCACAGAGGAAGAGTCACCCTAGACCTCTGCAATGGACCCAGAGGGACCTATTTTCTAATTGATGGGACTTTCCCATCAATTTTCTCCTGCCTCTTCAAGATGCTCTGTCTAGATAGAGCCTGTGCCCAGAAGACCCTTAGAATTAAGTAGATCTCTCTAGAGAGCTCTGAGTCAGCCTTCTTAGGCTTGAGTAGTGAACAGTGCTCTTTTTCACCGTTTTTAGATTCTTCCTGGTATTTGTGTCCCAGCTAGAGCCCCCAAATAACTGATTTGAGTCTAAAATTAATTCCCAGAAAAAAAAAAAATAACATTGGAGATAGCTGGGATTCTACAACTAAGCCTCATCCTTGTTTACTTTTTCTTTTCTAAGAAGTTTATTTTGCCTCAAGATGTCCTTGTTTTCTGCATTTTGGCTGGAGGTTTTGCCTTTTTTTTTTTTTCTTCATTGCAATGATATATATTACATAGCTGTAATCCCAGCACTTGGGAGGCTGAGGCAGGAGGATTGCTGTGAGTTTGAGCCTAGCCTAGATTACTTAGTGAGTGTTCAAGGCCAGCCTGAACTGCACAGCAAGATCGTCTCCAAAAAAAAGATATATATGTTATACAGTAGGAAACTCAGTATTATGCTGTTTTCCCTTATAAAATTATGATACTGTTGTGAACTCAGTTTTGTGCCTTTCCTCACTGATTAGCTGTAGTCAGCATTAGCAGCAGTTTCTTTTGATTGAACTGATGCGTATCAACCACTAAGATTGTTTATTGTTTTTGATACTGTATGTTACATGATAAGTATTACAAGATACTTTCAGAATTTTGACCATGTGGCCAAGAGATGTAGGTTCAAAGGCAGATGTGTCTTTTCTGTCACTGTAGCGAACTGGTAAATTGTATTTTAAGTGTACAGGCAGTGCAAGCTCTGTTGGCCTCTACATGCCCAGTGCAGTGTTCCACACATTATATCAGTTCATACTCACAAGTACCCTTTGGCTGTACTAGATTGAGTCCAGGACAGTAGGGCCTGATCCCAAAGTCTGCATTCTCTGCCACATTCCCCTATCACTGAACTGTTTCCTGTTCCTTGATGCCCTTATTGAATCATTTTCTTTTCTTTTTTTTTTTTTTCTTTTTCTTCACAGGCCGATGAAGATCCCATCATGGGATTTCACCAGATGTTCCTATTAAAGAACATCAATGATGCTTGGGTTTGCACCAATGATATGTTCAGGCTTGCTCTGCACAACTTCGGCTGACCTCCTCCTAGCCAGGCACTCATGCTGTTTCCTCCTCCCTTTTCCTGATACTATCACACTCCTCCAGATGCTCCAAATATCATACACAAGCGAGCAGGGCTATGGTGGAAGTGGGTGCGGTGTGCTGCTGCCACCACAGTGTTGTGCATGATGTTTGGACACTAGACTAGTTGCATCTGACAGGAGAAGTTTGTGTTGTACCAGCGCATGCCTTGGAAAGACTTAAGTAATGCAAAAGGTTGTTCTTTTATTTTTTTTTTTAATCTACTGACAAGTTGCTCTAGTAACCCAAAGAAATGAAGGAGAAAGCAGCTGCCTCACCACCCAAATATTGATTTGTTCAGATGTTTCAATGCCTCATGATACAATAAAACCACAAAAATTTTCTTAACAGTTTAAATTGTTTTAATTAGTTTAATAGTTGGCTGGACATCAATAAATACCCTGCCCCATTATCTCTCTCATGTCTCCCTCCACCTCTATCCCATCTCAGCAATACCTACTGCAAGGAGAAAAAGTTGCTGAAGCACACTACCAACTTGATTTCTTTAAGACCAGTAGGGCAGAGTTCTCCCCAGGCTATCTGGTCTTGGAAAAGTAGACAAGGAAGGCTCAGGTTTGGTCTGACGCTTCCCTTGCATTCTCTGTAGTCAGTTCTGATGCCTCCTGCAACCTCTGCCCTGGGTAGGTTCAGGGCTCTAGTAACAGTGATGACTGTGAATTCGGTTGCAGTTGGAGAGATCTTGGCATACATGGACCACCAGGTTCAAGTTCTTTGAGCCTGTTAAGGGAACCCAGTCTATCCCCAGAAAGGTCAGGATCATAGCCAAGGTGCCCCACATCCCCCAAGCCAAGCAGAGGGCAGCTCAGATTCTCTATACCTGCTTGGGTTATGATTGCCTAAAGAGCAAACTCCTTTTGGGCTGGGGTATGGAAGATTTGGATCTATGGAAATCAAGAGAATGAAGAGTCATGCTGTAGGAATTCACACCCCTCAGGCCTCAGCAGGACATTTTTACTCCCTCCATTTCCTTCTCATCCCTCATAACCCCACACTGTCTTCAAATCCCAGGAAGTCTTAACTATTAGGGCAGTTTCTGCTCCTCAGTTTTGAGGACAAAAGCCTTGCCCAATACAGATACAGCCCCTCAACCCTGAGACCTCTAGATGGTAAGAGAAGCCAAGTAGCAACTGTAAGCCAGAACCAAACCGAGGATTCGGGCTAATTAGAGGTTTTAGGATTGGTGAGGGCACCCCAGCTCAGGCTAATTTGTACTCTCCCTCTTTTCCTCTATGAGGGGAGGGTATGGGTTTTTTCAGACCCCACTGGTTCCCTGTCTTCACTGGGCACAGGGCTGGATGATGTGCTGTTTGGGAGGACAGCATAGTCAGATTTCAGTGGAACTGATACCTAAGCTGCTGTGTATTTGGGGTGGGGAAGAGGTAGATGCCTGCTGCCTCTGAAACCACCCTGTATAAAAATCTGCAATATAGCTTCCTCCATGTACCTATGCCTGAAATGTCTGCAATAAAGAGGTGTTTGTAAACTGTGGTTTCTTTCTTCCTAACCTGAGGATGCTGTGGTGGGGCAAGGGGATGCTGGGGTCCAGTAGGGAACAATGACATTTGTGAGAACATCTCCCTGCCCTTAGAATTCCTGGGACCCCGGAAGTTGGGTTACTACAACCCATTTCCCAAAGAGGAGATAAGCTTCTAACAGTTCAGTTTATTCCTGCCGGTCTAAGGAACTGCATCTTAGTTGATTAGGTCCAGAACTGTCAAAAATTCTTCATAGAGTGGGTAGGGACTAGGTGGGATCTCCTGAGGCAGGTACAGTTTTGGGCGACCCATTCCTGAGCACAGAGGGCATTTGTTCTGCCTCATTCTTGTAAAATGTCCCCAATCCTGCGGGTACAGGGCCAGGACGGCAAACTAGTCCTTCACTTCCAGCCCGGAACCTTTCTTCTCTGTCCTTCACAGGTTCCGGGAGTGCAGAGTAGTTGGAGCCGGAAGTGGAGGCGGTTGGTGGGGTTGGCCCGGCTCAGGGACGCGGCGCTGGCGGCCGTTTGCTATCATTCTGTGGATCCCGTGTAGTGACTGGTGTCCTGTTGTCTCGGGGGTCGCTGCTGGGTGAGGCTGGGGGGTGAGCGGCAGCAGCGGAAAGAACGCAGTGCGGGCAGGGCACCCGCGGACGAGCCCATGGCCTCCTGCGCGAGCATCGACATCGAGGACGCCACGCAGCACCTGCGAGACATCCTCAAGCTGGACCGGCCCGCGGGGGGTGAGCGAGTATAGCCGGGGTGGGCTCTCGGCTAGCAGGAAGACGGGTGGCGTGGGTTTGAGCCTCCCTCAGGGCCTGCAGATACTCTTAAGTCCAGTCGCGGCTGGTGAGAGCGAACACGAGTAGGAGGTAGGTCCCTGAGCATACTCCGCGAATGGCGCAGACCCCTGGGTGTGACCCCTCCCCATTTTGGCGCCAGACAGTTCTGCCTCGTCCTTCAGCGTCTCCGCTGAAGGTGAGGTTGCTTCTCTGAATCCGCCAGCCCCTTATGGTTTTCTGGCCCAAAGACATATTCCTAAGACTGGCCCAGCGCCACTATCCTTTCGCCATGGTTCACACGCCTGGTGCGGGCTCTTTTTACTAGTTCTGCGCCTAGAGTTTAAACGCTGTTCCCCTTTACGACTTGCTCTTTTCCCTGGAAAGCAGACTCTAGGCCTGGTGTTGTTGCAAGATGATTTTTCTGGAGGAAGGCGACCCTTGACAATTCCGTATTCTTTCTGGGATGAAGGCAAATCACAGACTGAAAGGCCCTAGATTAGTCTTCAAACATCTGCAAGCCTAATTTGTTCCCATTCAAATTTTACTTGGGCTCCTAGTGATACCGTAAAACAGCTCTTGCTTTCAGGATCCAGAGATAACAGGGTTGCAATATAATATTGTCATTGTAAAAGACGTTTGCTTTGGTACTATGGTAAGAAAGGGGTAGGTGCTGTGGCGGGGGTGCTGGAAATGCAGAGTACAGGTCTGAGAGGAGACTGTTTAGGCAAGGTCTCAATACAGACAGGAGTGGGTATAGGCTAGGTCTTCTAATATGGACAGAAGTTGGGTGTCAGGAAGCCAAGACACCTATAAAAAAAAAAAGACACCTATGTAAAAGCCATATATCATGAAGAGGAATTAGCCCATGTGAAGGCACTGAGTTTCTTAGCAGATTAAGACCGCCATGAAAAGTTATAGTGTTTGAACTACTTGCTTGTGATGTTGGTGTGCAGTGGCCGCAGCTGAGAATTAATGTTTCCTCACAACTTCTTACCTCCTGGGAGTCCCAGACTGGCTGCTTCTGAAGCAGGCACTGGTGTTTTCTCTGAGTGGAATTAGCTAACACATGCTTTTTGAGAAAATCCATCTACTGTTTGAGACCATGGACCCTTTGCCTCACACCTGGTGTGTTCCCTTAATTAATCAGTGTGGCTTACACCTCTTTTTTCCCATTGTCTGCTAAGCAGACTACACTCCAGACATTTGTTAGAGCCTAGTATGGTTAACCTTAATCTTGTACACTCTGGGCCTGCTGTTTATCATTATGGTAGGCTGCCTTGAGGGGAAGGTGTGTCAGGTTATCCTTGAGCACCTAAAGTGGCTATGATCCTAGTGAAGTGGCCAAGAGGCTTTCCTCAGAACTCCTTAATTGATTGGCACTGGATTCTCTTTTACCACATAGTCTTGTTCATCCCCTCCTATTGAAGAATCAAATCAGACCTCATACTGTTCTATTTTTTTGTTTTTTGGGGTGTTTTTTGTACTGGGAGTCAAACTTATGATCTTGTGCTTGCCAGGCCGGCACTGTACCACTGAGCTATATCCCCGGCCCAGTTTTTTGGTTTTTTTAAAATACTGTTTTATGACTGGAAACTTGCTGTGTTCCTGAAGCTCTAGTCTCCTTGCTACCTTCGAGTTCAGACAGTGGTATCAGAACCAATGAGAATGTTTGCAACCCATCCATTGCAAACGACTGAAATGCTGTGTGTCCTAACTCTACACCCCCACTCCACAGTCTCTCTCCCTGCCCCCTGCTTTTTTTTTTTTTTTTTTTTTTTTGAGACAGGGTCTCACTATGTAGTCCAGGCTGGCCTTGAGCCTCTTTTGTATCCCAGGATGGCCTCCAACTCATAGCAGTACTCCTCCCTCAGCCTCCCAAGTACTAGGATTATAGGCGTTTGCTACCACGCCTGGCTAGTTTCTCTCTTTGTCCAGCTTCTTCATGTCCATTTCTCCTGAGTTTACCAGCCCGACATGGCTTCTTCTGAGCCATTTCTGTGTGAGACAGGTCCCTTCTAGAATTCTTCCCAGTCTTATCTATGCCTTTTCATGGCTTAGGAGCACCTCTTCTCTCCAGGTCCTGTTACTACCTAGGTCTAGGTCCTGATGTCTCTCACCTAGATTCTCAAATATTCTGTATGCTACCTTTGAGCGGTCCGTCCACTAACAAGAGCTGACCATGTCACCTCCTTTAAAACTTTTATGAGGCTTTGGGGTGTAGCTCAGTGGCACAGCACTTACCTACCTTGTGGAAGGCCTTTGGTTCAATCTCTAGCATCTCAACAACAAAGTAAAAAGGCATTATTCACAGGGAGAGTTTCAGCATCATGCCTAAGGCCTCTGCAGCCTTGTTTTCCTTCCATTCTTTCTGTATTTGTGTGTTGTAAATACAGTGGCTATGATGGTACCTCTTCTCTGAAGGCTTTTCTGACTCTTCCCATGCCCTGTCTCAAGTACTACACACTACACAAGAGTTCTGCTTTGCTGAGCTGGACCTGAGTTTCACCAGGCTTCAGAGCACCATTTTTTTTTTTTTTTCTCCAGTGCTAGGAATTGAACCCAGGGCCTCATGCATGCTAGAAGCTATATCCCCAGTCCTATCAGATTATCTTTGATGGCTTGTACCCTTCTCCCAGGTAGAAGAGCTTCATGCTTATGTTTGGTCTTAACATATATCAGCATTTATGGAATGAGAGATGGACAAAGGATCCCCCTCCCCACAGATATATCATGCTCAGTTGAATGTTTCTAGAGCATCTCATGGTGTGGAAGGAAGCCCTGAAGGAGAGGCCAGTGGGCAGGTGGGACAACCTTGGCAGGTCGTGACAACCTCATCTTGGTTGTCTCTGTCTCCAGGTTCCAGTGCCGAGAGCCGGCGGCAATCCAATGCCTACAATGGGGACCTCAATGGGCTCCTGGTCCCAGACCCCCTCTGCTCAGGTGATGGTACCTCAGCAAACAAGCCTAGTCTTCGGACCATGCCACCCATTAACCTACAGGAGAAGCAGGTCATGTAAGTATCTGGGAGATGGCAGTGGTGGTAATGGTGTCTTTGGGGCATGGGCTAGCCAAAGGCATAAGGGGCGAGAGGGGCCAGTACCCTCATCTTTTCATCCTCTGGATGATCTGGGGCAAATTCTTTTTTGTGTGTGTGTGTGTGTGTGTGTGGCACCGGGGATTGAACTCACAATTTCACGCCTGCCAGTCAGGCACTTAAGCCATTAAGCCAAACTCCCAGCCCCAGTTTTTTGAGGCAGGGTCACACTATGTAGCTCAGACCGGCCTTGCGCTCGCGTTGTAGCCCAAGCTGGCCTTGAACTCACAATGCTCCTCCTACCTCAGCCTCCTGGGTGCTGGGATTAAAGGTGTGCGCCACCATGCCCGGCTCTGGGGCAAAATATTTTTAATCACATTGAGTTTCCACTAGTATGAGAGGTGAGGACAACCTAAGTGGGTGCGTAATGAGATGCTTACAAAAAAAAGGGAGAGAGAGATGTTTAGAAGAGAGTTAAACAGGTGAGCAAGTGGAGCTGGGAACAGTGCACCAAGCAAAAGGGCTTTTAGGACCACACGTCCTTACCAGATGGCCATGTCTTCTCTTCTATTCCTGCCATGAAGATAAAGTTTATATACTCCTTTTTCCAGCTGCCTCCCTGGAGATGACAGCTCCACTTGCATTGGGATTTTGGCTAAGGAGGTAGAGATTGTGGCCAGCAGTGACTCCAGCATTTCAAGCAAGGCTCGGGGGAGCAACAAGGTAGGTACTAGGATGCCATAGCCTATATAGTGTATAAGAGCACACCTAGCTTCTCCCTTTTCTCCCACGCTGTCAGTTTGTGTGAGGGCCACCATGTCACAAGTAGTGTGCCTCAGTTTTAGGAAGCTAGGATTGGCTGGCGGGCCTCTGTGGGAATCTGGCCCAGGAGATTGCCATGAGTTGCTGGGTTTTGCACCTGTGACCTATCCTATCCCCAGGGTTGTTGGGGATTTCCTAAAGTCTGGGAAGTTATGTCAGTCCTCTACTTCTTCAACCTTCCTCACTCTGGATTCTCAGGTGAAAATCCAGCCTGTTGCCAAGTATGACTGGGAGCAGAAGTACTACTATGGCAACTTGATTGCTGTGTCTAACTCCTTCTTGGCCTATGCTATTCGAGGTGAGTAGGGGCAGGAGGGTGCAGGAATTATTCTATACTAGAAGCCCCAGAGATTCAGATCCAGTGTTGATATACTTGGCCCACTCAAACCTTAGAGGTACAACAGAGATCTTACCTAGGCTTCTCCACCCTCTGCCAGGTCTGGGGGAGCTGGGTGGGAAAACTAAGCTTGAGACTGGTGGTAGCAGTGAAGCAGGTAAGGGCAAGACTTCTTCCTGGGCCTGGCTCATGGCCCCCTGCTCTTCTGATTTCAGCTGCCAATAATGGCTCAGCAATGGTGCGAGTGATTAGTGTCAGCACTTCAGAACGGATCCTGCTCAAAGGCTTCACAGGCAGTGTGGCCGATCTGGCCTTTGCACACCTCAACTCTCCACAGCTGGCCTGCTTGGATGAGGCAGGCAATCTCTTTGTGTGGCGTTTGGCTTTGGTTAATGGCAAAATTCAGTATCCATTCCTGGGCATGGGAACTGTAAAAGGGTGGGCAGAGTAGGGGTTGCCAGACATACCTTAGCATCCATCTACCTAGTCCTTAACGTCCTGCTCAGAGAAGAAATCTTAGTCCATATCCGGCAGCCAGAGGGCTCGCCACTAAACCACTTCCGAAGGATCATTTGGTGCCCCTTCATTCCTGAGGAAAGTGAGGAGTGTTGTGAGGAAAGCAGCCCAACTGTGGCCTTGCTACATGAAGACCGGGTAAGGAGCCTGGGCATGGTAGAGGAAGCAGTAGAGCAACCATATTGTATGCTTGGGCTGAACACACCTCCCTGTTCCTCTAGGCTGAGGTCTGGGACCTGGATATGCTGCGTGCTAACCACAGCACCTGGCCTGTGGATGTCGGCCAAATCAAGCAGGGCTTTATTGTGGTAAAAGGCCACAGCACGGTAGGCCTACAACTGAGTGCCTCTCTGCCCTCCTTTTCTTATGCTCCTCATTTGTTCCCTGTGTCTGTACTCTGAGCCCAAAATGATCTCACCCATGGAACTCACTCCTAACCAAGTTATGCCTTACAAGTTTGGTCTTCTCTTACTCATTTAGTTAGTCACACACATGTGTGAGTCTACTGTGGTCAACCCAGCTTACTACTATCTTCATTTGGGAAGGGTTGATCCCCATCTAGACAGGTAGTAAAGCTCTTTGGGTTCTTCCCAGTGCCTAAGTGAAGGAGCCCTCTCCCCTGATGGAACTGTCCTAGCTACTGCGAGTCATGATGGCTATGTCAAGTTCTGGCAGATCTACATTGAGGGGCAAGATGAGCCAAGGTAAGGCAAGGCCTGAAGGACCCAGAACTGCCCAGGAAGGGAACCAGATCAATCACTGTCTCAAGCCCTTCATCTGCCTGCCTATAGGTGTCTACATGAATGGAAGCCTCATGATGGACGGCCCCTTTCCTGCCTTCTGTTCTGTGACAACCATAAGAAACAGGACCCTGAGTGAGTGAGTGGGCAGGCAAATGGGTACTGGGTAGACCATGGGCTCCTAGCTGGAGGTCCAGCCAACCACTCAAATTATTTGTTACTTCGCAGGGTCCCTTTCTGGAGGTTCCTCATTACTGGTGCTGACCAGAATCGGGAGCTGAAGATGTGGTGCACAGTGTCCTGGACCTGCCTGCAGACCATTCGGTAAGCAGAAAATGGGGAATTGAGAGGAGGTGGGGGTGTGGGTGGGGATATGGCTTCTTTGAATTTTTAGTCTCATTTAGTCTGTTCTTGGTTCCCTAGGTTCTCCCCAGATATCTTCAGCTCAGTGAGTGTGCCTCCCAGCCTCAAGGTTTGCTTGGATCTCTCAGCAGAATACCTCATTCTCAGTGATGTACAACGGAAGGTAGGCTTCCATGGGGAACCCTTGGCAGAACCAGTGCCACTGGGAAGAGCTGCAGTGTGTGACACATCCATAGATCACACAGCCTTGGAGCTTAGCTAGGAATATGCGACCTGTGCAGGTCCTCTACGTGATGGAGCTGCTGCAGAACCAGGAGGAAGGCCGTGCCTGCTTCAGCTCCATCTCAGAGTTCCTGCTCACTCATCCTGTGTTAAGCTTTGGGATCCAGGTTGTGAGCCGCTGCCGCCTGCGGCACACTGAGGTGCTGCCTGCTGAGGAAGAGAATGACAGCCTGGGAGCTGGTAAGCTGCCTTAGGGTCAGGGCTGTAATTGGGATGTGGGGGGGAACCGCTGCTGAGATACAAAGTGGGCCAGGGGTCTAATTATCCATGCTGTCCTTTCAGAGGGTTCCCATGGAACCAGTGCCATGGAGTCTGCAGCCGGTGTGCTCATCAAGCTCTTCTGTGTACATACTAAGTGAGTATGTTAGTGAGGCCCTACACAATCTCTGTGTCCTTGTCCCACTCTATTGACACTGACCCCTCTGAGCACTCTCTTCTTCTCACTTCTCTTCCTGTAGGGCACTCCAAGATGTTCAGATCCGATTCCAGCCACAGCCGAACCCTGATGTGGTGGCTCCACTCCCCACTCACACTGCCCATGAGGACTTTGGTGTGTAAGGGGTGAGAGGGAAGCAGGTTGAACTGAGTGAGGTCAGAGAACTGAGTCAAGTGGCAACTTTCTCCACAGCCTTTGGAGAGTCTCGGCCTGAACTAGGTTCTGAGGGCCTGGGGTCAACCACTCATGGCTCGCAGCCTGACCTCCGACGAATTGTGGAGCTGCCTGCACCTGCTGACTTCCTGAGCCTGAGCAGTGAGACCAAGCCCAAGTTGATGACCCCTGATGCCTTCATGACACCCACTGCCTCTTTGCAGCAGGTACTCCTCCCTCCCCCTATAGGGTATACTCAAGCCTCTACAGGGTACCTTGAGTATACCCTACCCATAGGCCACAGTGCTTGTTCTCTTTGTCTCCCCAGATTACTGCATCCCCTAGCAGCAGCAGCAGCAGCAGCAGCAGTAGCAACAGTAGCAGCAGCTCTCTTACAGCTGTGTCTGCCGTGAGCAGCACCTCAACTGTGGACCCCCCCTTGCCCAGGTAAGGTAAAGGTCAAAGCTGGGGGACAGCAGAGACTAGTGCCAGGTGATGCCAAACTCTGGCTGCTGACACCTCAGCCTTCCCACCACCAGACCACCTGAAGAGCTGACCTTGAGCCCAAAACTTCAATTGGATGGAGGTCTGACGATGAGCAGCAGCAGCAGCCTGCAGGGAAGCCCGCGCAGCCTCCTACCTGGCTTGGTCCCAGGTCCAGCTGATAAATTGACTTCTAAGGGGTCTGGACAGGTATGTGTGTACTCGTATGTGAAGAGCTGGATAACTGGTAGGTGACAGCAGGGAGGGTTGGTGGCATTGTTCTCCCATATACTTTTTCTGCTGACCCTTTGCCTTAGATGCCCCATGTTTTCCTAGAGGTCATGTCCACCTTCCCTGTTCCCTGGAGGGCATATCCTCAGGCTCCCCATCCCCACCTTCTCTCCTAGGCTGTGGCCCTGTTTTTGACCTGTATCTCCTGGGCACTATGTCATCTCAATATAAATAATACCAGTGCCTTAATTCTGTGGTTCCCTACCTCCTAACATCTAAGCCCTTATCTTTGGCCCTCAGGTATCTACTACTGCCTCTGCACTGTCCCTGGAGCTACAGGAAGTAGAGCCTCTGGGGCTCCCTCAGGCCTCCCCAAGTCGCACCCGCTCCCCTGATGTTATTTCCTCGGCTTCCACTGCCCTCTCCCAGGACATCCCTGAGATTGCATCTGAAGCCCTGTCCCGTGGCTTTGGTTCCTCTGCTTCTGAGGGCCTTGAGCCAGACAGTATGGCCTCAGCTGCCTCGGCACTACACCTGCTCTCTCCACGGCCCCGGCCAGGACCCGAGCTTGGCCCTCAGCTTGGCCTGGATGTCAGCCCTGGGGATGGGGATCGTCATAGTACCCCCTCACTCCTGGAGGCAGCCTTGACCCAGGAGGCTGCCACCTCTGATAGTCAGGTCTGGCCTACAGCACCTGACATTACTCGTGAGACCTGTAGCACCCTGGCAGAGAGGTGAGGAACTTGGAAGGGGGAAAGTATGCTGGTGGGAGGAAGCCTCAGAATGATCCATTGTCGAGTTGACCTGTCCCCTCAGCCCTAGGAATGGCCTCCAGGAAAAGCACAAAAGCTTGGCCTTCCACCGACCACCTTATCATCTGCTGCAACAACATGACAGCCAGGACACTAGTGCTGAACAAAGGTGGGTACCACCTTATACCAATTCCTTCACAAGAGAAGGTCAGCAAATGGGCATGCATTTACCCACTCTGCCCTTTCCACAGTGACCATGATGATGAAGTGGCCAGCCTGGCCTCTGCCTCAGCAGGCTTTGGAACCAAAATTCCCACTCCCCGGGTGCCTGCCAAGGACTGGAAGTCCAAGGGATCTCCTCGTACTTCACCCAAGCTCAAAAGGAAAAGCAAAAAGGATGATGGGTATGGGGGGTTCTGGGACCAGGGAGCGGAGTGGTGTCTAGGCTGCCTGACATGGTCTGAAGTTCCTCTTGCCTATGGCAGGGATTTAGCTGTGGGAACCCGGCTCACAGAGCACCAGGTAAATAATCAAACACCTTTCTACCTCTGGGACCCTACCCTGTGAGGGCGGGAGGGATTCTGGGCCACTCCCTTGTCTAGTGACTGGAGGTAGGGGGGCATCATGTGACTGTCAGTGCTACTGACAGGTGGCAGAGCCCCCTGAGGACTGGCCAGCACTAATTTGGCAGCAGCAGAGAGAGCTAGCAGAGCTACGGCACAGCCAAGAAGAACTACTACAGCGTTTGTGTACCCAACTTGAAGGCCTGCAGAACACTGTCACAGGCCACGTAGAACGTGCCCTTGAGACACGGCACGAGCAGGAACGTATCCTTGAGGGTGATGGCAGAGCATGGCAGAAAGGCAGGGGCAGTATTCTTGGAAGGAGCATACCAGGAAGGGGTATGGGAGATGTTTCAGTCCTGTTCCTTAGCTAAAATACAGAGAGGCGGCTAGAGCGGGCGCTGGCTGAGGGCCAGCAGTGGGGAGGGCAATTACAGGAACAGCTGACACAGCAGCTATCCCAGGCACTGTCTTCAGCTGTGGCTGGGCGGCTAGAGCGCACCATACGGGATGAGATCAAGAAGACGGTTCCTCCATGTGAGTTTTGTGTGGAGACTTCGTTTGGGTGGACCAGGTGAGAGAAAAGGGTACCTGTCAAGCTTCCTTTTCTGACTCCACCTTCCTCTCTTCCTTTTGCCCCAGGTGTCTCCAGGAGTCTGGAGCCTGTGGCTGGCCAACTGAACAATTCAGTGGCTACCAAGCTCACAGCTGTGGAAGGCAGTATGAAAGAGAACATCTCCAAGTTGCTCAAGTCCAAGGTGCCGTAGGGGCCCAGGATCGGAGTGGGTGGTTATCAGGTCAAGTTGGGCTTTCAACTGGGCTCCCCTCTTTAACCCAGAACTTGACAGATGCCATTGCCCGAGCTGCTGCAGACACATTACAGGGGCCAATGCAAGCTGCCTACCGTGAAGCTTTCCAGAGTGTGGTGCTGCCAGCCTTTGAGAAGAGCTGTCAGGCCATGTTCCAGCAGATCAATGATAGCTTCCGGCTAGGCACACAGGAATGTGAGTAGGGTCATATGACCCAAGGTAGGAGGGGGCTTGCTCTTCTACTATCACCCCTCTTACATTCTTCCTGGTAACCCCCTCAGACTTACAGCAGCTAGAGAGCCACATGAAGAGCCGGAAGGTACGGGAACAGGAGGCCAGGGAGCCTGTGCTGGCCCAACTTCGGGGCCTGGTCAGCACACTCCAGAGTGCCACAGAACAGATGGCGGCCACTGTGTCCAGCAGTGTTCGGGCTGAGGTGCAGCACCAGTTGCACGTAGCTGTGGGCAGGTTTGTGGGCAGGGCTGTGGACAAGGTGGTGGGTTTGGGAAGAGCCAGGCATATATTTCTAGCCACTTCTGCCTCACTTTCCTTTCTTTGCAGCCTTCAGGAGTCAATTTTAGCACAGGTACAGCGCATTGTTAAGGGTGAAGTGAGTGTGGCGCTCAAGGAGCAGCAGGCTGCTGTCACCTCCAGCATTATGCAGGCCATGCGCTCAGCTGCTGGCACACCTGTCCCCTCTTCCCACCTTGACTGCCATGCCCAGCAAGCTCATATCCTGCAGCTGCTGCAACAGGGCCACCTCAATCAGGCCTTCCAGCAGGTATGACCACATTTGGTGCTAGTAAGGGTAAAGTATCTCCTGACAAGGCCCACACACCATACCTTTCACACTCTCCACCAGACTCTTGTTGTCTCGCAGACTGTTTTGCTTTTCTTTGGTTTCTGGGCCATTGTCTTTGTAGCTCCTTTGTCATAGACCTCTTCAACTCACTTTGCCTGATGATTACTCTCCTCAGGAAGCTTTTTCTGATCTCTTGATTTTCTAGGGTACCATATAGCCCTATAGTACTCTCTCTGGGTCCCTGAGCATCTCCTTTGGAGCTCTCAGTACCCCACTCTGTGGTTTTCCTCTTCCAAGTTACATACCAGACAAGCAGGCATTCCTTCCTGATAGTGTTTGTAAATGCTTTTGCCTCATTCTGCCCTCAGGCACTGACAGCTGCTGACCTGAACCTGGTGCTGTATGTGTGTGAAACTGTGGACCCAGCCCAGGTTTTTGGGCAGCCACCCTGCCCACTCTCCCAGCCTGTGCTCCTTTCCCTCATCCAGCAGCTTGCATCTGACCTTGGCACTAGAACTGACCTCAAGCTTAGGTAAGTGAGGGCAGTCGGGCATTAGGAGATGAGCTGGGGAGTGGAGATGGGGAGGGAGCAGTTCAAAGCAGTGATACCCACTCCTGCCTGACTTCCCTCCTTAATTTTCTCCACTCATCTCCCCCTCTATCCATCTGAGTTTTAGAGACTTTCCTTGCCACCAATCCCTCTTTATAGCAGTGCCACTAGGAGGCATTTCCATCTGTAGCCTGTCCTTTTTAACCTACCCCCAGCTACCTGGAAGAGGCTGTGATGCACCTGGACCACAGTGATCCCATCACTCGAGACCATATGGGCTCAGTCATGGCCCAGGTTCGACAGAAACTCTTCCAGTTCCTGCAGGCTGAGCCACACAACTCACTTGGGAAAGCAGCCCGGCGTCTCAGCCTGATGCTACACGGCCTTGTGACTCCCAGTCTCCCTTAGCAGCTAAGCTTGCCTTGTGCAGGGTTGGGGTGACACTAAAGGCCAGCAGACAGGTCTAGGCCAAGGTGGGGTTGTGTCTGCTATTTACCGGCTCAGGCCGCCACCTTGGGTGTTTAGGGGTGGTGGGCAGGATGCAGTGGCTGTGGTCTACAGATTGTGGTAGCCACCAGGGTTAGGCTGAGCCCAGGGCAGGTACTGTGCCTTCTTGGGTTCTGCCATGCCTGGAGCATGACCCCGAGATTGTGACACCACTTGAGTTTTCCGTGTTCCTTTTTACCTCCAATTTGGACTTTTTTGTTTTTGAAAAACATTGAGAAATTCAATTAAATGCTTTTTGAATAAAATGGAATATGTGTATGAGTTTGGCGTGTCTTTGATATAATTGAAGTTGCCCTCTCTTCTCCCTGTGGGGAGGAGGTCTGTATATGCCCACCCATGGAGCATAATTACCCACTCATCTGTTTAGCTGCCTTCTCAGATAACCCTGTCAAAATTGGGCAAGCGACCTAGGGCTACTCATCACCCTGTGCGCCTCTGGTCTTGTCTGCTCTATAGAGTTCCTCTATTCTGTGCCAGTCTTGCTACTGGAGGTGGAGTCTCAAATGGCTTCAGGCCCCGCCCCAGCCTCCCATCCAATCATAGTCCCTCCCTCTGGGGGCTGGGCTGACAGGCTTCTCTCCAGCAGCTGGTAGCTCCCTCACTAGGCTCCCAGCCAGGGACAATGCCCCGCTGCTGCCGCTGTTGCTGCTGCTGGAGGCAGCCACCCCGTGCCCTGAGGCTGTTGCTGTTGGTGCCATTCGGTGAGTGCTGGGGGAGTGGGTCCTAGTCCTGGTCCAGGCTGCAGCCCTCTTGCAGGTCACCTACCAGGCTGAGTATAGAGTGTGTGTGGGCAGGGACCGAGGTGGAGAGGAGTTAGGGTACTGGAAATGTGACAGTGGTTTCTGAATTAAAAGCGAGGCATGAATTGAGCTCTGGTTGAGGAAAGACCCTGAAATTCTGCAGCCCTTCTGGTAAAGGGAGACCATGGCTACTGACAGAATTCCTGGACCTGCGATGGGGTCCCTGAGGTTCCCTGAGAGGGTCTGGCCTGGATCCTGACCTCTTTCTATCCTGTTCAACCTCATCCAAGATATAACCTATCTTTAGGAGGTAGAAGGTCAAGCAAAACTCACAGAGGCTATCAAGAAATTCCCATCTGTCTGTGGTCCTATACTTCCAGACCCTTAACTCCTCACTATGCTAACTCCTTCCCATGGACCATCCTTATCTGACTTAGAGCCCCAGAAGCTCAGAGGAGGAACCTACTCAACTCCTGGGACCAATGTTCCCCCACCCTTACATCCCAAGGGCTCTGCTTTGAAGGGGACCAAGGCAGTTGATCCCCAGACATGCCGTTCAGTTCCCTAGGGTACCCTTTTCACGCTGAGTCACATCTCCAGAGCACTCCCAGGTAAACAAGGCCCTGGGGGCTGGGGGCGGGCTGGCTCATCCTGTCAAACCCCCCCTCCCCAGTCCTTGTACCTCCCCTAGCAGCATCTACAGAGGGTCCAAATCGTTGTGATACCATATACCAGGGCTTTGCGGAGTGTCTCATTCGCCTGGGGGACGGCATGGGCCAAGGAGGCGAGCTGGAGACTATCTGCAGGTACGGGAAGGTGGGAGGTTTTGGGCAGGTGGGAGGCACAGCCCAATCTGCTACACCCTCGGGGCATGAACCTCTTCCTTTCCACTCCCAAACCTGACCCCACCCAATCGCCCACCCCATCCCAAAGTCCCCTAATCCCATTCCTTAACAGGTCCTGGAATGACTTCCACACCTGTGCCTCTCTGGTCCTGTCAGGCTGCCCAGAGGAGGCAGCTGCCGTGTGGGAGTCACTACAGCAAGAAGCTCGCCGTGCCCCAAACCCAGATAACTTGCACACTCTGTGTGGTGCCCCTGTGCGCGTCCGGGAGCGTGGCGTGGGCCCAGAGACCAACCAGGAGACATTACGGGCTACAGGGCTTGCACCTGCCCCAGCCCCCACGCTTTCCCTGTTGGCTGCTGCTTTGGCACTGGCTTGCCTCCTGGGGCCCCTGGCCTAGCAGGAAGGGGCTAGTGGCAGCAACCACACCTCCAGCCCTGGCTCTGCAGAGTGCACAAGGCTTTCATTAAAGGTATTTATATTTACACTAAGCTCCTTCCTTTCTCCCAGCTGCGGCTGCTTGGCTGAGTCAGGGGGCCCCTAGAAGCTGATCCTCAACATGGGATGGGCGGGGCCTAGAGCCACCACTGGGGACTCAGTCTTCCTGCTTATATTCATTTCCCCTACTGCAGCACAGAACTTTCCATTACTCGCAGGTCCCCAGAGTTCTGGTGGAGACCCAACATCTGCTGGAATACACAGCCATTCTCTGGCTTCCTGGGCTGGCTGGGGTGGGGGTTTCTCAGGCCTGTGCTCTTAGCCCACTTCCCCTCTTATCATGGTCCCTGGAGAGGTGGTAGCTTGTCTTTCATGTAGGTCCTCTCCCCAGCCTCCTTTCTGCCTCCAGGCTCCTGACATCTCAATTCCTCTTCCCTCTGCTGAACTATCACCTCAGCCTTGAAGACATGCTCAGATGCTATGTTCAGCCCTCTCCTCCTCTTGGCCAGGGGGCCTGTTCTAGAAGGTGTAACCTTCTGTCAGAGTTCACATTCAAACCCTTACAGGATTTGAAGCTGTAGAAACTGGGGTCACAATGGGGGATCCTCTGGCCTCTGCTCTCCACAGGCTTGTTCTTTGAGAAATGTGCAGTGTGGAATCAAAAACAGTCTCATAGAACTTTTGGGGCCATAGAAAATTGAAGCCAGATGAGGTGGCACACACCTGTAATTCCAGCCCTCAAGAGGCTAAGGCGGGAGGATTGAGAGTTCAAGATCAGCCTAGGCTACATAGTGAATTCAAGACCAGCCTGAACTACACAGTGAGACTGTCTCAAAAACAAACTAAACACTTTTGGGAAACTTTGGAAAGAGGTGTGGTATATGTGGAGTCCCTTTTCTTTTAGAGGAAAGGAAGGCCAAAAATCAGAATGGGTAGAAGCTGGAGCAGGAGAATGCCTCAGAGGGAAGGGTGACCATGACTTATGTGGGCATACTGCCACAGTCTCCTCACTGGTTTCTATTATCACTCCCTCCACTTTATTCTCTACTTTCTAAATTGAAAAACTGTGTTACCATAAACTCCTTTCTCTGTCTACAAGGTGCTGTATTAGCCAGCCTGTCTACTCCTACAACCCCTCTATATAGCAGCAAAAAGGAGTTACCTACTAGTCCTTAGGGACAAGGGAGGCTTCAGACAAGCAAAGTAGTGCTTACTTAGGGGGTAATAGGAAACAAGGATGCCACCCCAGTGATGCAGGAAATGTGGGCTGAAGTAGAGAGGGTTTTAGGAGACCTAAAGCAATGTCAAGGAGCAAGCCATGGGATCCCAGAGCTTAGCAGGCCAGGCTTACACTGGAGTCCATGCTGGGAGGCTGTCACTCTCCAAGATAGAGTCAGGCCTGATGAGATCCTTGCTTAGGCTCCAGAGTGGCAGGTGTATCCAGAGACCTCCACACAGGTGTGTAGGAATCCTATGTCAGCCCTACTTCCTAAACATCCTCCCATTGTGATGGCTAGCTTGATGCCTCAATTAATTCCTCTCTTCCCTGACTTTGCTTTTGTTCTGTGCTTCATTCACCTGGACTTTTATCCCAATTTCTATTAACCAGTCAGTGCCCATGTTCTCATATCACCTGAAGAAGCTTCAAGAGAAAAACCTCCCCAGACTGCCCCTCCCCTTGACCACTGGAATTGTCCAGAAGGAAAAATAGGGGTTTCATTTTTCTGGGTCTTTTTTTTTTTTTTTGCGGCACCGGGGATTGAACTCACAACCTCACACCTGTCAGACAGGCGCTTAAGTCACTGAGCCAAACTCCCAGCCCTTTTCTGGGTCTTTTTACATCTATCCTTTTATTCAGAATACCATTCCCCATTTCCTCTGGTGAACTCTTCCTTATTCAGTATCACCTCCAGGAAGTACTCCCTAACACTGACTGCAAGCTGAATTAAAGCCACCTCTAAGTCTATGCAACCCCTGAGAAACTTCTGTTTGTACTGACTGTTTTTTTTGTTTTTGTTTTTGTTATCAGGGATTGAACTCACAACCTCACACCTGCCAGGCAGGCACTTACGCCACTGAGCTAAATCCCTGGCCCTATTTTTTGAGACAGAGTCTCACTATGCAGTTCAGGCTGGCCTTGAACTCACTTTGTAGTCCAGGCTGGTCTTGAACTCACAACAATCCACCTGCCTCAGCCTCCCAAGTGCTGGGATTAAAGGCATGCGCCACCATGCCCGGCTTTAGTACTGACTTGTTAAAGTCTAGGTCCAGGTCAGAATTCCTCACTGTGGACTCCTCAAGGGTAAAGTGTCCTCTTTGTGTCTATGGCAAACTAGGGCTGGGTATAAAGGCTGTACTTGTGAAGCATGTGGAATGAAAGATTGAATCTCTAAATCCAGCACAAGAACTGTTACAGATATTAAAAACTTGGACTGAGAATGACCCCAGTATAGAAGATACACCATCTTGAGGGAGATCCCACAGTCTGGGCATTCTGTTAGGAGGGATACTGTGGGACTTCAGAGCCTTCAAAGTCTTCTAGAGCCAGTCTTGGTGGAAGGCAGAAATAGTATGCCTGCTGCAGGGGCCAGCTGCTTTGGCCAGCCATTGGAGGATTACCATCCTCCTACTGTGACCTACTTTTCCCCTGATTTTTTGCTCCCTAAGTCCCTACCATTCCATGGAGTGGTTGGGTGGGGGTGGGGTTAGTGAGGGGGGAAAGAATCTGCTCTTTGGCCAGGGGCTTAAGGGCTTTGTGTGCTTTATCCCAGACCTAGAGGAGAGGGATAGGCTGATGGCCAAGCTATCTGGGCTCTGAGAACAGCTGCCCAGGTCAGAGCATCATGGTGATAGTGTTATCACATTTGTAGCTATGTGGATGAGGGCTAGCTTATTGTTCAGAAGGGAGTCTGGAGGCTGGATGTCCTGGGCATAGTCACTTCTGCCTCAACATACCTTCACTACAGAGCCTTGTGCTCTTCCCCAGAGCCCAGAACTGCACCTGCACACAGGGTTCAATAAATTTTTGTTAATTAATTTGCTGAATGTCTAAAATGGAGGTGCAGTATGGATTTCTGTGGGGTACTGACTATAATTCTATATTACTTTTAACCCTGTGAGGTCAGCATTATGATCCCCATTGCATAAATAGAAAGATGAGGCTTAAGGAGGAGAGATGGTGTCCCTAAGAACACATAGCTGTGAAAATGTCAGATCTGGGATTTGAGAACTTTTTTTTTTTTGTGCTGAGAATCAAACTCACAACCTCATGCTTGCCAGGTAGGTGCTGTGCCACTGAGCTATATTCCTAGCCCTTAGAGCTGGGATTTGATCTCAGGTTTGTTTGGCCCCAAATTCCTGTTAATAATTCCACTACACTTTTGGATACATTTATCTATTGATTTTTAATTTTTCAGTACTGGAGATTGAACCCAGAGCCTTTGCACTGATCTACATCTCTGGTCCTTTAATTTTATTAGTGTGTACCTCTTTACACTGCATAATGATTGCATTCATCATGGGGAGTTGGTACATGTACATAATACGTTTCATACTTTTTTTTTTTTGGTACCAGAGATCGAACTCATAACCTCGCGCCTGCAAGGCAGGTGCTTACGCCACTGAGCTAAATCCCGGCTCTATTTTTTGAGACAAGGTCTCCCTATGCAGTTCAGGCTGGCCTTGAACTCACTTTGTAGCCCAAGTTGCTCTCAAACTCACACCATCCTCCTGCCTCAGCCTCCCGAGTGCTGGGATTAAAGGTGTGTGCCACCACACCTGGCTACATCTTCATACTTTTTACTTCCTCTCCCCTTCCTTCCTCCCTCTTCCACCCTTTTTTATTTTTTGAGACAGGGTCTCAATAAGTTGCTACATTGCCCAGAACTTCCAGAGTGCTGGAATTACAGGCAGGTTCTACCATGCCCACTGGAAACAATTTTTTTTTTTTTTTGAGACAGGGTCTCACTATGTAGTGCAGGCTGGCCTCACACTCCCTTATGTAGCCTAGGCTGGCCTTAAACTCACAGTGACCCTCCTGCCTCAGCCTCCTGAGTCTTGGGGTTACAGGCGTGCTCCACCATACCTGACTGGAAACAATTTTTAGCTTTATTTATTTATGTAGCCTAGGTTGGCTTTAATTCACTTGTAGACCAGGTTGGCCTTGAATTTATGGCAATCCTTCTGCTTCAGTCTCCCAAGTGCTGAAATTACAGACATGCACCATGAGTTCATACAGACATGAGTTAAAGGCCAGTCTGAACTACACAGTGAGACTCTGTCTCAAATAAAAACAAAAAATAAAGACTTGAATAAATGAAGGACTGAAAAGGGGACGATGAAAGGAAGTTACAATACCTGCAGCATCTTTCTTTTCCCTGTTATTTTGAATTTATTGTAAAGTAGTGAAACTCTAATTCTTCATAAAAGTCATTGTGAATAGTAACAAAAAAATCTGCTTGCTTTGTAGCCTTGTGAAATACTTAAATGTAAAAACGATAAAACTAAGTCATTGCTGTAGAAGTTGGCCCAACACTGACTTCACCAATTCAGAGTTGACTATTTGTTATTTTGCAGTAATGAAGGACAAATTAAACATATCTGGCGTCAGATTTTTTTTTTTCTTTCTCTGTTTTTTTGAGACAGGATTTTGCTATGCAGTTTAGGCTGGCCTCGAACTTGCAGCGATCCTCCTGCATCAATCTCCCGGGTGCTGGTTTTACAGGGGTACACCAGCATGCCTGGCTCCAAAATTATTATTATTATTTTTTTTTTTTTGCGGCACCAGGAATCAAACTCACAACCTTGCACCTGCCAGGGCAGGTGCTTAAGCCACTGAGCCAACCTCCCGGTCCTAGTTTTTTGAGGCAGGGTCGCATTATGTAGCTCAGGCCGGTCTTGCGCTCACGTTGTAGCCCAACCAGGCCTCGAACTCACAACGCTCCTCCTACCTCAGCCTCCCGAGTGCTGGGATTAAAGGCGTGCGCCACCACGCCCGGCTTCCAAAGTTATTTTAATCGCAGTTTTTCCTGAAATCCCAGCCCTCTGGAGGCTGTTGCAGGAGGATCACCGCGAGTTCGAGGGCACCCTGAGCTATATAGTGAGTTCAAGGGCAGCCTGAACTACATAGTGAGACCCTCTCTAAAACAACCACAACAACAAAACAAAAATAAAAATAGAGGGGCCAGGGATATAGCTCAGCGGCACAGCGCCTGCCTGGCAAGCGCAAGGTCCTGAGTTGGATTCCTGATAACAAAAACAAAAATAAATCATATATATATAATTTTAATTTTGGTACCAGAAATCGAACTCAGGACCTTGCGCTTGACAGGCGCTTGAGCCGCTGAGCTATATCCCCGGCCTAAAAATAAAAATATATTTCGTTGATGAAATTTAAGTCAATCCTTTGCGGAGATCCAGAGGCGGTTCAGTTCTAGAAGCCTGTTGAAATTCACTGCACTTCCAGCCTCCCTCTTCAAAGGTCCCTCTTCTCTCAATCAGAAACTTGACACTTTCTCAGTACCTCCTGAGGTCCAGGCTTTTTCAAGCAGAATCACTCCTGGAGCCTGCAGATCCAGCCCGTTTGGGCAACAGGCCCAACCCCAAGGAGAGCCTAGCCCCACTCCCACGACGTTGAGTGGTAGGCAGCTCTCCAGCGCGCCCAATATCCTCGCCGGGTTTCCAGAGATTTCGTCTCTGACCCATCCCCTCATAGGCGGCCCTGGTTTGTTTTGGCGTCGGGCGCGCGCTGTGATGACGCCACGACGCTGACTTGGGAGGATGATGGCGGCGACTGTGGCGGCGGCGGCTGTGGCCACGGCTGGGTTACGGTCAGCAGAGCCGCCGAGACGCCGAAGAGCCCGCTGCCCGCTCGAGGTGAGGCGACCTGTCTCAGGGCTGCAGGGCAGCCAGCGGGCGGGAGGGACAGTCGCGGTCGTTTCCTACGGCACAAGAGCCTACTTCTATGCAGGCAGGAGCCCTCGGCCCGTCTGCACAGGGGCCTGCAGAACAGGAGAGCAGGCCAGGCGATGGCTCCCCTGGGTCGCCGGTGCCCGGGACTGGCTTGATTTTGAAAAGTGCTGCCATGTTGAGCAGCCCGTGTCTTGTGGGCCAGGTGGACGTGGTCAGCTGCCCTTCTTCAGTTTAGCCTTCCCGCGACCAGCGCGGGTCAGGTTGAAATAACCTCGTGATGCGCATTGCCTGTTTGCGTCCAGAGTCTACTGCACACCCTTCCTTTGCGACTGAACGCCAGAATCTGACGGGGCTACTGATTGCTTCCAGATACAGACTGGAATAAAGCAGGCGTGGGTCCAGCGTGGTCGCCTGCATGCAAACCTGTCATCCTTGCAAGGGAAAGCCTAGTCCACTCATTGCTCCTCAATGAAGCTACTGATGTCATAATTCCCACTTGAAAATCTAAATAACCCCTTCACTACCGAAAACTGGTTCCTTAGTGATTGTAGGAGAAAGGCCAAGCTTGTTAGTTCTTCATAATTTGCTAAAAGCCTAACTCTAAGGTTCGCACTTGGGCGCTTTTCCCCCCTCTGGGGACTGAACCAGGGCCTTCACACTGAACTACATCCCCAGCCCTTTATTTTTGAATTTTGAGTCAGGGTCTCGTTCAGTCATTCTAGTTAGGCTTAAACTTTCAATCCTGCCTCAACCTCCCAGAGGCCTAGGTTTACAGGCTTTTATTACCACACTTGGCTAACACCTGGGCACTCTTGTGCTTTCATTACGTGGTTTGTTGTTGAGGAGTGAGTTTCCTGCTAGCCCAGTGGCTTCATTCCCTTGTGCTTTAGATATGTTTGTAATACTCTTATTGCCCCCATGGGAAATGTACATATGCTCTTGAAGTCCACCTGAAATGTCATTTCTTTAGAAAAATTTACCTTACTTCATGTGAGCATTGACATCCTTGTACATCATGCTACTACTTCTGAGTATATCATGTTATGTCACATGATGATTTTACTTCTGCATCTGTCTGGCTGCATACTTGGCATAAAGTAGGGACTTCAGGCCATCTGACTTTCCTCATGATAGCCACTGTATTTTCTCTAGGGTGTTCTTTTACTTTTTTCCCTTTTACTCAGCAGAAGCTTGCTCTGCAGAGCTAGTTTCTCTCCCACTCTTTACTTTTACTTTCTTGAATAAACTTTGTCATTGTTTAAAAAAAAAAAAGGTAAACTGGACTTGGTGGCGCATGCCTTTAATCCCAGCACTCAGGAGGCTGAGGTAGGTGGAGCATTGTGAGTTCGAGGCTGGTTTGGGCTACAACATGAGTAAGGCTGGCCTCAACTACATAGTGCAACCCCACCTCAAAAAAAATAGGGCCAGGATTTTGGCTCAGTGGCTTAAGGTAGGCGCGAGGTTGTGAGTGATCCCTGGTACTGACAAAAAAAAAAAAAATATATATATATATATATATATATATATATAGACTCCAGTAGCTATACCATTTGCAAAATCTATTGAGATAGGTTACATATGTATGAATATATGCAGATTCAGCTATATTAATGAGTGAGCACTTATCAGGACCAGGAACTGGGATGACCAAGCAAACACCTATGTGTAGGTGCTGCACCCTTTATCCTGATCGTCTAAAATCTGTTAAGATAGTTTTTCAAGGTACAAACTTCCAAGAGTTTCACTCTTTTTACTTTTTTTTTTTTTTTTTTTTTTTTTTTTTTTTTTTTGTGGCACCAGGGATCAAACTCACAACCTCACACCTGCCAGGCAGTCACTTAAGCCACTGAGCCAAACTCCCGGCCCTAGTTTTTTGAGGCAGGGTTGCACTCTGTAGCTCAGGCCGGCCTTGTGCTCGAGTTGTAGCCCAAGCTGGCCTCAAACTCACAATGCTCCACCTACCTCAGCCTCCTGAGTGTTGGGATTAAAGGCATGCGCCACCATGCCCGGCTCGAGAGTTTCACTCTTAAGATTTTTTTGTGTTTTTGTTTTTCTTTCTTTCTTTTTTTTTTTTGTTATATCGCTTAATAGGTTTCATTTTGGCATATTCGTACATGTACATATTTTGATCATCCTCCCCTATCTTTTTCCCTATCCTCCGTCGCCCCCCCACCCCACCCCCAGTTTTTTGTGCTGGAGATTGAACCCAGGGCCACAATTGTGCTGTGCCACTCAGCAACACCCCCACCTACTCTTGCTTTCTAAGATTTTGATTCAGAAGATCTGGAGTAGGAATCTACATTTTGAAAGAAAACCAAAACCAAATGATTGTACTGTGTTTCCTGGTTGAAGATCTGCATCATTGCTGTAGGAAACTTGTCTTTTTTGTTCAATTGGAAAGGATAGCTGTGGCTTTTGGACTCCATTTGTGGTCTCATTGTCTGTACCTTGGAAACAATACAGGTTGTTGGGTGGAAGGATGAGCTTTAGAGTTAGGCCTAGACTTAGTTTAAGAC
>RJWM01010171.1:54527-65062 GCA_004363535.1 Dasyprocta punctata
TTTTTTTTTTTTTTTTTTTTTTTTTTTTTTTTTTTTTTTTTTTTTTTTTTTTTTTTTTTTTTTTTTTTTTTTTTTTTTTTTTTTTTTTTTTTTTTTTTTTTTTTTTTTTTTTTTTTTTTTTTTTTTTTTTTTTTTTTTTTTTAGTACTAGGGATCGAATTCATGACCTTATGCTTGCCAGGCAGGTGCTTAGGCTGCTGAGCTATATCTCCAGCCTCGCTCCACCCTTTTTCTTTTTTAAAGACAAGAGTCTTGCTGCTATGTAGCTCAGGCTGCCCTGGAACTTAATGTGTAGCCCAGGCTGGCCTCAAACTCATGGCTATCCTTCTGCATCAGGCTCCTGAGTAATGGGATTACAAGCATGCACCATTATGCCTGAACAATTTCCTTACTCTTTTTTTTTTCTTTTTTTTTTTTTTGCGACACCAAGAATTGAACTCACAACCTCGTGCCTGCCTGACAGGCGCGTAAGCCACTGAGCCAAACTCCCAGCCCTGGTTTTTTGAGGCAGGGTCACACTGTGTAGCTCAGGCTGGCCTTGTGCTCATGTTGTAGCCCAAGCGGGCCTCGAACTCACAACACTCCTCCTACCTCAGCCTCCCGAGTGCTGGGATTAAAGGTGTGCGCCACCACACCCAGCCCTGGCTAATTTCCTTATTCTAAAATAGAAATAATCATGCCAAGTTCATGCTGATGAAGTGCATATGAGGTGCTTAGCAGAGTTGAGACTAAATGAAAGTATTGGCCATTCTTCCCAGAGTGTCTCTTGTCAAAAGAAAATCTATTTTTGTGGTGCTGGGGACTTAACCCAGGTTACACATGCTAGGCAGATGTGTACTTTCTTTTTTTTTTTTTTTTTTTTTTTTGCGGCACCGGGGATTGAACTCACAACCTAGCGCTTGCCAGGGCAGGCGCTTAAGGCACTGAGCCAAACTCCTGGCCCTGGTTTTTTTGAGGCAGGGTCGCACTATGTAGCTCAGGCCGGCCTTGCACTCGCGTTGTAGCCCAAGCCGGCCTCGAACTCACAACGCTCCGCCTACCTCAGCCTCCCGAGTGCTGGGATTAAAGGCGTGCGCCACCACGCCCGGCTTAGATGTGTACTTTCACTGAGCTATATCCTTGGCCACAGAAAAAATCTCATCTTTGTGTGTGTGTGTGTGTGTGTGTGTGTGCAAGTGAACGCACATGTGTGTGTGGGGGGGAGTGGTACTGGGGATCGAACCCACCTATGTCTCCAGTTTTTTTGTTTTTCACTTTTTATTTTGAGAGGATCTCCATAAGTTGCTCAGGCTGGGTTTGATTTTTGTGATCCTCCTGGTACAGCATCTCAGAGTGCTTGGATTAGAGGCAGGTGCCACCATGCTTGGCATCTTTCTATCTATCCATCTATCTTTTTGAGACAGGATCTCACTATGCACTTCAGGCTGATGTTGAACTCACTTTGTAGCCCAGGCTGGCCTCGAACTCACAATGATCCTCTTGCCTCTGCCTCCCAAATGGTGGGATTACAGGTGTGTGCCACCATGCCCGGCTTGTTTTTTTATTTTTTGTGACAAGGTTTTGCTGTGTAATTCAATCTGTTCTAGAACTTGTGGTGTAGCTCAAGCTGGCCTCCCTTGAACTCTTGGTTCTCCTGTTTTAGCCTCTCAAGTGTTGGGATTACAGATGTAGATGGTGATACCTGACAAAATTTCACTTTAATAGTGTTTTGCTTTTTAGACTGAGCTTTGGGTAGGAAGCTGCCTTGTGTTATATGATTTTTTTTTCAAAGTCATATCTGGCTATCAGGAAGGTCTGACAGCACTGTGCTTGCTTATCATTAGAATAAATACAGTTTAACCATTCTCCTAGAAGAGAATTGGAATGCTAACTCACTAGAAAGTGGGATTGCTGAATAAGCGTCTTGTCTGGGTCCAACTGCAATTCTGTACTTAAGTTGTATAAATGAACTAGAGAAAGTGCAGCCTTCAGGAAAATAATTAGAATGACCTTACAGATTCTTTTTTTTTTTTTTTTTTTTGGTGGTACTGGGGATTGAACTCACAACCTCGCGCCTGCGAGGGTAGGCGCTTAAGCCACTGAGCCAAACTCCCAGCCCTGGTTTTTTTGAGGCAGGGTCGCACTGTGTAGCTCAGGCCGGCCTTGGGCTCGTGTTGTAGCCCAGGCCGGCCTCGAACTCACAACGCTCCTTCTACCTCAGCCTCCCGAGTGCTGGGATTAAAGGCGTGCGCCACCACGCCTGGCGACCTTACAGATTCTAATGTGTGTGGAATCAGAAGTATATACAGGCATTCTCTCTGTGACAAGTTCCTAGTAAAGTAAGTGAGACTTTAGTTTGACTTTCCATTTTCTTTTGTAAGTGTGAGCATGTTATGTGGGCAACTTCGATCCTTTTCACAGCTTCCCAGTTATATGACAATGTGAACATTCTATAGGAGAGCCGGGCGTGGTGGCGCACGCCTTTAATCCCAGCACTCGGGAGGCTGAGGTAGGCGGAGCGTTGTGAGTTCGAGGCCGGCTTGGGCTACAAGGCGAGTGCAAGGCCGGCCTGAGCTGCACAGTGCGACCCTACCTCGAAAAACCAGGGCCAGGAGTTTGGCTCAGTGCCTTAAGCGCCTGCCCTGGCAGGCGCGAGGTTGTGAGTTCAATCCCCGGTGCCGCAAACAAAACAAAACAAAACAAAAAAACATTCTATAGGTATTGGCCCATTAAACTTCAGGGTAGCTGAGAACAGCTATTTCCACTGATATAGGGTCTTTTTTTTTGATACCAGGGATCGAACTCATGACCTTGCACTTGCCAGGCAGACACTTGTGCCACTGAGCTATATTCCCAGCCCAAACTGATGTAGGGTCTTATACAATAGTGTATCGTTCTCTGTGTATATCTTGGCACATGGAGAAAATTTGAGAGGCTCTGGGAGAAGATAATTCTGCTTGTTGATAGCTGGAAAGAGACTGATTTATTTGAACTCATTTTCCTTTCAGGTTAAGCATTAGGCTGGTGTGTACTGGCTTGGTCATCACTAATTCTTGGTATAGTCCTCTATTGTCATATCTGACCTGATGCTAAGGAAGAAAAATGGATTTTCATTTGCTGGGAGAAAATTTATCTTAGAGGGGCCCCTAATAAGCTTGAAGTGGCCTCTCAGAGCATAGTAAGTGTGACAGGTCAAGGGACTCTTGGTGCGAAACTGCCTGGACTGTTCCTTTTTTTTCTTTTTTTTTTTTTTTTTTTGTAGCACCAGTGATTGAACTCACAGCCTCGCGCCTGTCAGACAGGTGGGCTTAAGTCACTGAGCCAAACTCCCGGCCCTGGTTTTTTGAGGTAGGGTCGCACTGTGTAGCTCAGGCCGGCCTTGCGCTCTCGTTGTAGCCCAAGCTGGCCGCGAACTCACAACGCTCCGCCTACCTCAACCTCCCGAGTGCTGGGATTAAAGGCGAGTGCTGGGATTAAAGGCGTGCACCACCACGCCTGGCTTGGACTGTTTCTTTAGAGCAGAGACTATAGCTGCCTTCTTTTTGTCTGTCACAGCCCACAGCAGGAGTTCAGTAAGTCTTCATGACTTGAATGTTGAAAGTTTGAAAGGGGAAATCCAGGTATATTACCAGGGTCTGTATTTCTGTTGGAGGGATGTCTTAGATGGAGTTATAGTCATGGTAAAATCAAGAGACCATAGCAAACTTATGAATGCCTCTCCATCTCTACTGTGGCAGGGGTCTCTGCCTACTAACTGTTACCATGTAGAACAGTATGTTCAACTGGAGCCCTTGAGAAGTGAGGTTCCAAATTCCATGTTACTATTTTCTTTTTTTCTCTCATTTTTTTTCTTCTTCCCTTCCCTTCTCCTTTCTCTACTCCCCTTCCCTCCCCCGCTTTGTGCTGAGGAATCAACCCAGGGCCTTATGCTTGCTAGACAAGCACTCTACCACTGAGCTAAATCCCCAACCTTGGATAATTGGGGTGTTTCTAATTTTTCATTAAAAAAAATCCTTTTTATTTTTTATTTTTTGCTCTTCTGGGAATTGAACCCAGGGGTTCACAGTGCAAGGCAAGTGTTCTACTACTGAGCTATAACTCCAGCCCCAGTTTTTTTCAAGTTTGTCTTGAACTCATTATATTGCCTTGGCTAGCCTCAAACGTGCTGTGATCCTCTTGCCCCAGGCTTCCCAAGGGCTGGGATTACAGGTGTGCGCCATAACACCTCGCGTCAATTTTTATTTTTATTTTTTTTGCGGCACCGGGAATCAAACTCACAGCCTCACACCTGCCAGACAGGCGCTTAAGCCACTGAGCCAAACTCCCAGCCCTGGTTTTTTGAGGCAGTGTCGCACTATGTAGCTCAGGCCGACCTTGTGCTCGCATTGTAGCCCAAGCAGGCCTCGAACTGACAATGCTACACCTACCTCAGCCTCCCGAGTGCTGGGATCAAAGGCGTGCGCCACCACGCCCGGTCGCGTCAATTTTTAAAAAAATAAGTACATGTTTGGAGTACATAAAGATTATATTTGTTGGGTAGGATTAGTATATGTACATAACACATCTTTTTCTTTTTTTTTTTTTTTTTCGAGACAGGATCAGGATCTTGCTATGTAGTCCAGGCTAGCATTGAACTCACTATGTAGCCAGTGCTGGCCTCAAACTCATGGCAGTCCTCCCAAGTGCTGGAGTTACAAGCATGTGCCACCATGCCTGGTTTAATTCTTTTTTTTATCTCCTCCTGTTCCTAGCCTCCAACTTTTTATTATGCTAAAGATTGCTGCCATGAACTGTTTATTTGAGACAGGATCTTGAGGTCTCGCTGCATAGCTAAGGCTGGCATTGAACTCACTCTGTATATAGTCCAGGCTGGCGTCAAATTTGTGGTGATCCTCATGCCTCAGTCTTCCTAGTACTGGGATGATAGGTGTGCACCACCATACTCAGCGATGGTATGACCTTTTTTGGTACGTTTTCTTTTATATATATATATATATATATATATATATATATATATATATATATGGTTTTTTTTTTGTGGCACCAGGGATCAAACTCACAACTTCGTGCCTGCCAGTGCAGGCGCTTAAGGCACTGAGCCAAACTCCCGGCCCTAGTCTTTTGAGGCAGGGTCGCACTATGTAGCTCAGGCCGGCCTTGTGCTCGCGTTGTAGCCCAAACTGGCCTCCAACTCACAACGCTCCGCCTACCTCAGCCTCCTGAGTGCTGGGATTAAAGGCGTGTGCCACCATGCCCGGCTGTACCTATATATCTTTGTATACTTTTGAAAGTGGTTTTAGTATTTGCAGAAATGGAGTTGCTGGGTCAGTTTCTTTGTTAAAGAAAGAACCATGGCAAATGCCTCTAATTCCCATATTCAGAAGCTGCGGCAGCAGAATGTGAGTTGTTTTTTTTTGTTTGTTTTTTTGCGGCACCGGGGATCGAACTCACAACCTCACACCTGCTAGACAGGTGCTTAAGCCACTGAGCCAAACTCCCGGCCCTAGTTTTTTGAATCAGGGTCGCACTATGTAGCTCAGGTCAGCCTTGTGCTCGTGTTGTAGCCCAAGCCTGCCTTGAACTCACAACGCTCCGCCTACCTCAGCCTCCCGAGTGCTGGGATTAAAGGCGTGCGCCACCACGCCCGGCTTCCAGAATGTGAGTTTAAGGCTAGCTTGTCTACATAGTGAGACCCAGTCTCAAAAAAGTAAAAAAACGAAAAAGAAAGAATCATATAGTTCTGCCTAAGCATACAGAGGACCTTGTTAAGGGGATTTTGTCTATAGTGACAGGATTTTTTTTGCCTGTATTTCTTAACTTACAAGTATGATGGTTAGAAATATCACTTAGCAGTTACTTATTTCTGAGAATACAGAGAGGTTTTTACCTATTTGATTTTGGTAGATAGCCTTCTAAACTACAGAAGCAAAATCTAAAATTTGTCAGCAAAAGGTCGCGAAGCTTTTTTTTTTTTTTTTTTGTGGAGAAAAATCTTGGGAGCTGGTATTGGAGAAGAATAAGTGCCTATAATTCACTGCTGGGACACGTTCACAAATCTGGGCTCTGTGGCCAGGAAATTGCTCCTGGGTACCTGGCCTTAAGTGGAGTTAGGTCTGGAAGCTTGTGGACAAATTTGCTTTGGAGTTGAGATAATCTGTAAAACTCAAAGAGCCTTCATTCTTTTTTCTTTTTCTTTTCTTTCTTTCTTTTTTTTGGGGGGGGTACCAGGGATCAAACTCACAACCTCGCACCTGCCAGGTAGGCACTTGTGCTGCTGAGCTATATCCCGGCCCTTCATTCATCTTTGAGGACATTTACTTGGGTGCCCAGAGAATATGACTTTGGTTCAATCACTTCTCTGTGCTCTTCTTGGCCCTTGAAAATTTCTGAGGTTCTGGGTTATTGCCTCATAGTAAATAGAAATCCAAGAACAGACCACATTTTATTCATTGTTGACAAACAGTGAATGTGTACCATGAGCTCAGCACTTCTTGCAAAGTACTAAGGGAGTTCATGAAACCTCAGAAGTGGACCCTTTTTCAAGGGGCTAACAACTGTAGCAATCAAAGGCAGTCTAGAGTAGAGCAATGAGCAGCAGGACCTAGATCATAGTTGGAGTTGAGATTTCTGAAGACTGGCTCTTCAGAAAAGGTGCTTTAGAGAGTGGTGTTGATGTGCCAGGTCAGTGGTATAGGGAAAGTGAGGCTTTGTTGGCCCCAGGCACTTCTGGTGTCTTTCCTGTGTGGTGAAAGGTGCCCTGAATGGGGAACCAGGAATCTTGGGTCCATACTTCGCCACCACTATCTAATGGCTTTAAACAAGTCTCCCTACCTCATTTGGCCCTGCTGTTTGTGTACAGTGTCGGTGAGGACAATAATGCTGAATGCTCACCCCTACTAGCACTGTCCAGTATGCTTGCTTTCCCGAGGAGTGCTTCACATCGGACTGTCAAGTGGAAGGTGTGGAGCAGACTATAGAGGTAATACTTCTGCAAGATGTGTTAGAGAGTATACCACCATGCCTGACTTTTTACAACTGGCATGGTGTGACCCTCCTAGGTGGTCTCTAATCCTGGCCACTCAACATCCACATGGGCACTGTGCTGGGGCATACACAAGAGAATTAGAAGCAGGAAAGGCTCTGCCCTGTTTCCCATGAGTTGTACCTGCCACTTCTGTTGACTCAGTGTCTGGATTTTCACCAGATCAATGTGCAAGAGAAGTTACTAGATGTGATTGAAGTGTGGAACAACTGTGATCCCCTGGATGCTATTGTTGTGTCGCCCCGCCCTGCTTTCAAACCTAGCACCTTTTCTCTAACACCTTTTCTCTGCCTTCGGTCTCTATAGTTGGGATGGCAGAATATCAGTAGTAGGCTACCTTTGAAGTGTTTTTAATTGGAATGAATGTAGCTGTCTTACTGCTAACTTTAGGTCCCTGTACAGGCTTTGTTTAAATTAAACAGTCAGGCCTTTTTTTTTTTTGTAAACCTTAGCTTTTCTCATCAGGATCAGACTAGGTATGCACATTTCAACAAAAAGAGCCAGTGTGGCTGGGAGTTTGGCTCAGTAACTTAAGTGCCTGTCTGACAGGTGTGAGGTTGTGAGTTCAATCCCCGGTGCCGCAAAAAAATAAATAAATAAAAATTAAAAAAAAGTCAGTGTGTGTGCCTTAAGACAGATATTTATTTGTGAGTCTAGAGTTCTGCTTCCTCACTTGGAGGAAATGATATCTGAATGGCTTTTCTGGGCCATCCATGCAATTTGTCTTCCCTGTTAGTGATGGTCAGTGTTGTTTGCCTAGTGGTCTTAGAGTTCAGGGGCCAGGGACCTGTGTTCTGCTTCAGGATACTGGCTGAAGAGCAGTCCTTTTCCTGATCTTGCACCCTTTACTGTGTGGAGGTCTTTTGTTTTCCTGAAGGAAGAGATAAGTCTGCAAAATTCCAAAGTCTACAGTTGTAATCTTTGGCCTCAGTGTAAAGGAATCTCTTTTCTAAATGCCTTTGTTTTTAACTCTGCTTCTTAAGTTGCCATGTGAGTCTACTTTGGGTAAGAACTGTAGCAGATCACGAAGATCTTGTGTTGGTGGAGGCATTGTTCCCATTTGTATGAAGAAAGATATATTTTAGCTGGGGGTGGTGGCCCACACCTTTAATCCCAGCACTCGGGAGACTGAGGTAGGAGGAGCATTGTGAGTTCAAGGCCAGCTTGGGCTACAATGTGAGCACAAGGCCAACCTGAGCTACATAGTGCAACCCTGCCTCAAAAAACCAGGGCTGGGAGTTTGGCTCAGTGGCTTAAGCGCCTGACCTGGCAGGTGCGAGTTTATGAGTTCAATCCCCAATGCCGCAAAAAAAAAAAAGAAAAGAAAGAAAGATAAATTATTTTTCTGCTAAGAATTGCATTGACACACTGATTAAAAAAACCTCTGGCTCCAAAGGTCTCTTTTTTGTTTGATGGATTTATAATGAAGGTGTCAGTGATGAACTTGTTCCTTTAAAGAGTTAACCTTATTGGAAGTGCAAGGTAATGAGTTCGATCCCCAGTACCAAAAAAAAAAAAAAAAAAAAAAAAAGGAGTTAACCTTATTGGTCAGGACTGGCCCATACTCACCACCTTGAATTCAGGCCCTTGAAGTGATATCTGTGGGTTCTCTGTGATCCCAAAGTGCAACAGTAAAACCTGCCTAGGGTCCTAGGATTGTCTGCCTGTTTCACAAGGGGGTGAAAAGATGTGCTTATTGCTCCTCAGCTCCAACCACTGACTTTGGGCAGTCAGAGTCCACAATGCTGACCGGCTCTTTTTAGATGTCATATTTTAAATCTAGTGACCCACAGAAATGTGTCATAAGGATGGTCTATATGTATTGCAACATTCTGAATTACTGCTTTTCAAACTGTGTCTTTTTTTTTTTTCTTCTGTATTACTGACCTTTACCCAGGCACTGAGGGAGGAACTGGAATGCTGTCTGTCTTGGTTACTTTTATCTCATTGCTGAGACAAAATACCTGACACCCAAAATGAAGAAAGGAAAGGTTTATTTAGCTTACAGTTTTTGGAGGTTTCAGTCCATACTCAGTTGGTTCCAAGTCAGGGTGGTGTGGCTATGGGGCAACTATTCATGATGTCTGCAAGTGACAAGACCAAAAAGTGCAAAAGGAAAAAGCATGCCTCCCTTATATTGTATGCCAGCATCTGCCGCTGGGTGGGTGCAGCACTCACACCACCATCCCAGCACTATACAGCAAAACAATCACAAACGCTAGACTCAGCCACCTCCATGACTGTGTGAGGCTTTGGGGGCGGGGGGTGGACACCCAGACACAAACCGTAACACTGTCCTTAATTCTTCCCCTTCAGAACCTCTAACCTCTGTCTGTGATGTGTTGACATCGCTGAGTTCCACCTCATTCTCTGAGGCACCACATTCTCACTGGCCCTTTTAGTCTGCTTCGGCCCCTTTTAGCCCAGTCTCACATTTCTTTCTAAACAGATTAGATTGCCTCTTTTTCCTTGTGAGCCCTTTCATAGCTCTCAGTGATTTGCCAAGAAGGCCCTGGTCTTCACCAGGATTTGCACTGCTTTCTGTAATCTAGTTTCTGCTGACTTTCCGAAAACCTCAGCCCCCAACCCTGGCTTTGCACCACCAAACTGCCTATTCCCATGCTTTGGGCCTTAGAGTATGCTGTTCTATCTGAATCACCATTCCCACCTCTGCTTGCCTGAGTCATTCTTGCTTCAAAATTTAGTGTGGGAATGACCTCCTTTTGGAAACCTCCCCTAACCCCAATGTCATTCTACCTGAATCTGCTCTTGTTTCTTGAACTTAACACATTGCTGTATTGAAATTATCTGATTTGTTATTGTTGTTTTCCTTTGGAGGGGGTGGTGATGCCAGGAATGAAATGTGCTTTCACTTAGACTGTAAGTTTATTGACTGTTTTTTTTTTTTTTTTAGTGGTACTGGGGATTGAATTGAGGGCTTTTGCACTGAACTACATCCCCAACTGTTTTTTGTTTGTTTGTTTGTTTAGTTTTTATTTTGAGGCAGACAGAATCTCTTTTTTTTTTTTTTTTTAGAAAGGGTCTCATTGTGCAGTTCAGGTTGGGCTTGAACTCACTGTGAGCCCAGGTTGGCCTTGGACTGGTAACGATCCTCTTGCCTCAGCTTCCCTAGTGCTGAGATTACAGGTGTACACCACCTTGACTGGCTATGAGATAGAATCTTGCTGAGTTGGCCTGGGCTGGACTTGAACTTGCAGTCTTTCTGCGTTAGCCTCCCTAAATGGTGGGATTACAGTGCTGTGCCACAATGCTGCCTCTGTGTGTGTGTGTGTGTGTGTGTGTGTGTGTGTGCGTGTGTGTTAAAATATAACCTACATTGAATCATGTCTTACTCCTAAATTTTTGTCAACTAATAAATGTAAAATAAATGTTTGATCTGAATTGATCATTTCATTTCAAGTTTTTTTTTTTTTTTTTTTTTTTTTTTTTTTTTTTTTTTTTTTTTTTTTTTTTTTTTTTTTTTTTTTTTTTTTTTTTTTTTTTTTTTTTTTTTT
>RJWM01010172.1:0-58433 GCA_004363535.1 Dasyprocta punctata
TACAGTCCTAATCAGGGCTTTGGGAGCTTTGTGTCCTGCTGCCTGAGGGTCTTACTGCCGTAGGCACCCATGTCCCTTTCCTTAGAAGGGTGCTCAAAAATTTCTGCTCTGACATTCCAGTATAAAAATAATACTGCCTTCATTCTCTGTACTCTTACACACCCTTTTTCCCCCTCAGTTACTTATCAGCCTTGATGTTGTATATAGTTGGTTACTCACTGCTGATTCTGCTGTATACCATATGTTACATTGTTTGGCATATAGTAGACATTCAATAAATAAGGATAACCGGTGTTTACATAGCACTTAATCTGCTTAAGGCACCATTCGAAGTATCTTGCAATTCTCAAAAACAATGAATGCTATGAAATGATGTTGTTTTTTCTCTTTTTATGGGTGAAAAAACTGAGGCATGAGTTTAGGTAACTTGAAAAAGGGTCACATAGATAAGTAGGTGAACTGAGAGGAAATTTAAGTAAGCAATTAAAAGAAGTGAAAATATATATAAAGCCCAGAATATATATATTTATCCCATAAAAAACAGGATAAAAAACAGGTCTTACTTAGTTCAGAAGAAAAATATATTTTATGGTATAAAAATAGAAATAAATAACACTTTGACATTGACTGGTCAGGGAATACTACTGTATAAACTCTCTCTACCCTAAATTTGATAATGCAAGATATATTTTAAACACATTTATGCATTTTCAGCTCCACAAAGGATATCCAGAAGGTATATTTTAGATAACTTCAGAAACCAGAAAGTTGCATTTTCTAAGAGATTCTTTTCAAATTTATGGAAATAAAGCATTCAGATTGAATCATGATTGCACACTTGATTCAGGAATTAGTGAGTTTTAATGAGAAACCTACTGAAGAAGACAAATGCCATTTTCTGAAAATAATACTAAAAACACAGAGAAGCTAGCACTTGCTAAGTCAAATCTATAGCTGATAACATTTTGTTACTATAGATATCATTTTAACCTCATACTATATAGCTACTTGAATGCATATAGTTAACTAATTATGTATTTTAATTAAAAGTTTACAACTTTGTCTTAGGCCATGAGGCAACTTTGCTATGCTTAACACAATTTTTAAATTTACAAGACAAATAACCTAAATTACTAAGATAAACCTTACGAAAATTTTGAAAATGAACTTCAGAAATCAGCTCATTGTGCAATATGGTTATTGATTAGCCCTTTAAAAGCATAAGAATATTTAGGGAAACAGAATACTAATATAAAGAAGACACTCCTTCGCTTGTCAGTTTTATATCTTTTAAAAGCCTTTTGCAGGTGAGCTATTGTGGGTGTAGAGCATAGTTTCTCACAGAAGTGTTTACAACATCAGGCAGGTATTTTACAATATACAGAATCTGCTTTTTTATAACATTGACAGACGCTATATTTTCAATGAAAAAGAGTAGAAAGCAGTATCTAAAAGAGTTGCTCAATAAATAGATCCCAAGGTAGTAAACCTTACAATAGGAAAAAAAAATTAAAAAACAACAACAACAACAATATATTGTAAAATTTAAGAAAAGCAGACAGCTTTACTGCACCTTGGTTGCATTTCCCTAGTTTCTAGTAATGGTTTTAATTGTATGCTGGAAATACTTATCATCAAAGGAGAAAGTGAAACACAGTTTTGTTTTGTTTTGTTTTGTTTTGTTTTGTTTTGTTTTGTTTAAAGCACAGACTCTGGTGAGTACAGCCCTGGGACAGGCCTGAATCCTCCTCGTGTATGCCTATTAGTTATGCAACTTCAGCAATTTACTTAACTTTATCAACCTTTCCCTTCTTCATCTGTAAAATGGGTATGATAAGTTTTTTACTACAGTCTTTCCTATCTCCAAGACTCAGTTAATGATTTTTGCATTGTGTGGTGTTGTAGATCAAACCCAGGGGATACTCTATCAAAACTGGTTTATTTTTTTAATTTTAAGAAAGTGTCTTGCTTAGTTGCCCAAGCTGGCTTCAAATGTGTGATCCTCCTGCCTCAGCCTTTCAAATAGCTGGGATTACAGGCATGCACTTCTGCATAAAAATATATTTTTAAAGAACCACTTGACTCCTAAGAATGTATCTTCATGAATTCACATCCGAAATATTTTCCATCCTTTGAAAAGTTAACAAATACATAAAGTTTAAATTTTAAAATTAATTCCAATATTCTTAAAGGGTATTATGTTAGGATTACTTATACTTAGGATATCTTCATTCCCCATTAGAAGTCTGATCTTTCAGTGACTTCCACTGATAATCTACATTAAGAATTATTTTGATCCTGACAGTTCGCATGAATTCACCTTTTTACTGAATTTTTCTTATTGGAATAGAAGAGTGTCAAAATGGCACAATTATCAAAGCAGGAGGTAATCTTTTTCACTGTTCATAATCTCTTACTATTGCAGAGCAGGTGACCTGTAAATACAATGTACTTTCTTAAAATGAACAACTCAATATTTGCTCCAATGGGTGTATGTATTTTACGTTTGTTATTGAAAAATGTCTTTGATTACTGAAGTCTTATTTTAGCATTGTTTGTGCCAAGATTGAAGAAATTTCTAACTGGAATTTCCAGTAAGACTGTGGTCAAATGCTAATTTATCTTCTCTAGTTTTTTAGGCCTGTGACCCTAGAACATGATTTTTCTTTTCAGAACCTGCTACTTAAAGGCACATTCATGTTAACACAGAAAAGAACTGAAGGACAGTGTTAGGAAAATGAGGAACTTCAATATTTTCTAAAATAAAAAAACCTGACAATCATTTAGGTTTTTATTTTTTAAATTTTGTTTTATTTTGAAAATAGAATGGAAGTTTTTCTCCACTTGCATACTGGAAAATTTTTCAAGGATTGTATTAAGTCTCATTCTGAAAATAGTCCTCTTATTGCTTAGTGAACCTGCAAGCATGCACCTTTTCATTTAAAGAATGAATTTAGAGGATTGTGTCTGTTTCAAGTTGTCCCTAGCCATCTTTCAAGATAGCATGGATGGATTTTAAGAGCTCTTGATGAAGGTTAAATAAAGAACCTGAAAAAGAATATTTAGAGACTTCAGTATGTTTTCTGAGTTAATTGTAGTTTCTCTAATGAAAACAATTATTTATTGCCTGGTGCTCTGTTAACCATCCAAATGAAAATGCTCCATGGGCTGGGGATATAGCTGAGCAGCATGAGTGCCTACCTGACAAGCACAAGGTCCTGAGTTCAAATGCTACATGTCAGCTAGGTAGTACAGAGCACTGATGACTTCTCCCAGCACATTTCCCATAGCCCGAGTGAAATCCAAGGAGGAGGAGGCAACTGACAGAAACACAAGATGTTTAAAAATTGTTTTATTTTTTTAAGTTTTGGCAATACTCTTTGGTCAAGTAATGAAAACTTTAAAAAGTAGTTTAACTAAAAGAATCAAAGAGATTAATGCCAGGTTTGTGAAAAAGAAACTGGAGTGAACATAACTGATTAAAAGGTTTTCACTTGGAAAGCATTCTTAAAGTTTGTAAAGGGAGCCTTAAAAGCTATTGAATAATTGGGACTTTATAGAAATTCATGGATCAGCCACAAGAAACTGAAGACTCATAAGCACTGCTCTCATTGTCTGAAATTTTCAAAGGCTGTGACATTCAGATAAGAAGTTCAAAAACAAAATAATTTTCATTGGCACTCCTTTTAAGAATCAAACTTCTATTGTGAGACTGAGGAAGCATGTAGAGTTCTGACCTCCTAAGGGGTAGGAAGAAATTATGTCACCTTTTGCTTCCTTTTGCCACACTAAGAATAAATGCTGAAAGTGAGACAAATTAGAGGATTGTTCTTTTTATCCCCAAATGTCAAAAGTAGCCATGTATCCTAGAGAATTAGTGCACCTGATTAATTGTGTAATTTCACAGAGAGGCAGTAATACTCAGCCTTACAAACATGTAATGCACTAATTTGGTTTCAGAGTTAACTGAAAAATAGCTTAATGAGCTGTTGTATTGCATGTGTGTATGGTGTTACACACAGCAGATGCCAGGAGAAATGGAAATAACACACCCATGACACTTGGAATAACAGTGTTTATACTTCATTGACTTTGGGATGTCAGCATGCTATTCTCTGTGTTTCCCTCAGTAACTTATTAAGGTGACTGACTTCAGTGTGATGATGTCTAAGTGTCATTTGTTGTAAATTACACAAGCATGCACACACCAAATGCATAGTCAATCTTCAGCGAAAAAATACTTTCTAGTATAGACAATCAAAATCTTATCCATGAGACATATACAATAGAGTGAAAGGTGATTCTCTGAATATGGTGCATGCTGGAAAAATAGGATTGTGGGCTTTCATCAGAAGAAATACTATTTCTACAGATTTTCCCACTCATCTATTCTTGCTCTATTTTAACAGAATGGTTGTGTAACTCTTGGTTTGAAAGTTGTCATACAGCCTCACAGCAGGCCTATATTATCTACAGAGTTCTTTATGAGGAAATATAAATCACCACAAATGAGACTTTTCACAGCCAGAGATATGTAGAAATTTGTGTCAGTGCTTTGCTGGCTGGCTAAAAAATATCTCTAGGCTCCGAAGCTCTCTCACAACTCATCCCTGCTCCCTACCCTTTTGAGAAGCAATTCTTACAACTTGAGATTTATGGTTCAGAGAGCTGATAGTGGCTATAAAGTTTTCTATTTTCTCATTTCTTTAATATTAATGCAGAGAATGAGGCATTATCATTCATTATTTTAGTTCATGAGTATCCTGTGGGCTTGAAATATGGTTTCTAGGGATATGGCTTACCTCTGTTTAATCGGGGGAATATGTGGACTTTGGCAACAGACTCCTTTTCCATTGAATTCTTTTAGGCAGATTGTATAAAATTCACATTAGGAACAAAACTTTAATATATATGCTATATCCAGGTTTGGTTTTAAAATGTAATGCTTTACAAAATATTAATTATTTCTAAGCCTCCAAAGTAAAATATTATGAATTGGAGAACAGCCAGCTAGTCTATTATTGTTAGAAATTGGAGTGATAATATCTTTTAATTTTACTATTTTCAGAGATGTACAATATTTCTAACCAGCTTTATCTACATTAGTGTTAGCTAAGAGTTATTTTTTAGTTAGTGTTCCCTTTTGCATGCATAGCCTTAAAAATAAATCACATGCTCTGAATTGTTATAAAAATGAAGGTATATTGTTTTCAACTTCAATTTGCCCAATTTTCATTACCTCCAGTACCACTGTTCTAATATAAAATTTACTTTATTCCTTATTTTTAGGCATTTTTAAAAGTTAATTTTCTCCTGAAGTAGATTTTTAGAAACTTTGACTGAAATCTGAATTGATGAAGTTTCACTACATGTTTCGTTTTTACACATTCATCGGGTCTTCATCCTTTCATTCAGAAGTTCTTGCTCTATTTTAAGTAGAATTTTAAGGAGTAATTTGAGGTCAAGGATTATAAACTAGAGTCCAAAACATGGATAGGCTGATGTTTTACTTTCAATACATGGCTTCAAGGTCTGGTTGAATCCCGCTGGGGCAGCTCAGGCCAGCCAATTTTAAAACAATGTGATGATTCTGTGAAGTCTAGTTCAGTCTTTTGCTAAAGGCTAACATATGCCTTGATTAATAACTACTCCTTTGCCACTTGTTCTGATCATCATAGTTACAATACCTTAGCATTGATTGGCACATACTCCATGTGCCAAGCATAATTATCAAGCACTGTGCATGTTTTAACTCAAATCCTCGTTATGAGGTAGTATTGTTATCTCTATTGTATAGATGAAGAAACTGAGGCTCAGAGAGGTTAAAGAACTTGCTGAAGATCACATACTAATGATGTTCAAATTCAAGCCCATGCAGTTTGCCTCTATATCAAAGTTCCTTTTTATCGTATATGGTAATTTAAAAAAAATATTAAGAGTGCCAGGAATTTAACCCAGGGCCAGTCACATGCTGTGCCTGTATCCTTTTAGCACTGAATATACCCTCAGGTTCATAATAAAATTTGTAAAGAAATTAAAAGGAAACAGATTTCAATCATCACTGTTAAATCATTATCCCAGACTTACTTTATTACATAAATTCATCCTGGAACTTATGGCAAACTTTGTTCTAAAAATAGCCAATAAGAACTATGTAGGTAACTTTATTTTACCTTATTCCTGACATTCACATACTGAAAGGTACATAGAGTTGTAAAACAAAGTAGAATAGAATTTAATGCTTTGTGAGTTCAAAATATGATAACATAATCAAGAAATGTCATTCACTATCTCTCTTCCAATTGTACCGTAGACATTTAATGATTAGCAAGACTGTTGAGACTGTATTGTCTCTTTGGTTCCCTGAGTCATTTTTCAGAGGTTAAATTTCATTAACAGAATCAATACCACAGTGTAGACATTGGTGGATATATTACAAAGCCTTATGACCAACTCTCTCAGAATTGTAGCTTGTTAAATGACCTGCCAGGGATTGCTGCTGTACTTTCTCTTTATGCAACACAGCAACTGTGAATTGTTGTTACAGCTATTACTGTTACTTGTAATTGCTATTGCTATTGCTCTTGTTATTTAAGATCCACTACTTTTTCATAGATTTGGAGTTGCAGTTATCTGTTCACAAGAAAGAGGGCTAGAGGAGAAAAGTCACTTTGAGAATTTATAACATTTGAAATCCTTTAAAACATGGCAGTCATGAGCAGCACCTGGATTTTACACAGGAAGAATTTCAGCACTGGTTCATGAAAGAGGTTGCCAGAGTTGGGAAGTCCACTTGGCTACCATTCAGCCTCCCCTCTCCTGATAAGGAAATCAGAGCAGCAAAGACAGGGAGAAATGAAAAGATGAGTGTAAGTGGAATCCAGAGTATTTGTAAAACAAAGCCAAATAGATTGAGCCAGGTTGTGGACAGCCATTAATTCTAGTCTGAAGAATTTGGAATTTTTCTAACAGGCAATAGAGCGAAGTACATTCTAGAAGGGAAGACCAATTTAGGGCTTATTGTATAAGTATACTAAACTGATTTGTCATAGGGCTAGATGCTTGCTGGCTGTGTAATGATAGCATCCTATGATATTCACATATACTAACTCATTCATATCTTCTCACAATTATGTGCTAGGCACTATTGTTCTTGCCATTTTACAGATGAGGAAACCAAAGCACCAACAGGTCAGGTAACTTGCCTAAAATTACACATTTGTTGGGGTGGAGTCCAGATTTGAGCAATGGCATTCTGACTCCAAAGAACATCCTTTTAACTCTTTATCTGTGAGTGGCAAGTAATATTCAAATGCATGTACTAGGAACAATACTGGTAGTTATGACAATTTATTCTAATCTTAGAGATATGAATACCCTTTACTTGAATTTCTATTGTTTATATAATGCCTTTAGCTCTGTAGGCATAGTTGTATAGTTTTAATTTTTTGCATAGGCTTTTATTATGTTGATACTATGTGGAATTGCTAAATCAATAACATTTGCTGGCTTATTAGTTTAGTCAAATGGCAAAATTTCTGACCTTTTACTATGATGTGTTTATTATTAAAGTCCATTTTACAAGATTTATTAAAGCTATTTCCTAACGTATGTATATCCAAAATGCTATATAAATCCATTTATTGAGCTGTACTTGGGGCTGTCTGTACTTATGCATCATTATATTTGCAGAAAATTGACTGTGGCTATAGAATGACGTACTTCAGTATTGCACATTACATTCTTATTAGTCAGGCAGTGCATCAGTGCTTACTGAGTTGTGTTTCCTTAGTTGGCCAGTGTAGTATGTAGTAGAGACTATAGAGTGACAATGGAAAGTACTTGTCTTCATTGTCCTTCAGAAGGTCACAAGCCAATGTGGGAAACGTATATCTATTAAAATTATGGCAAAATCGGAGATGAAATGTGTTGCAAGATTAGTACTGCTCATAAAAGAGATGGAAGATTGCTTTAGGAGAAAGAGATTAAAGATATGAAGTATTGACTTGAGGAGAAAGGTAGAATTCAGGTCTCAGGACTTAAGACTGAATGATCTGTCTGTGAGGATGGAGGTATAAAATTCCAGATTCTTGGAACCTGCTTCCATCACTTAATTTTATGAGGTAGCAGAATAGATATCCATTTTAAACAAGCCAGCTGTTTTCCTGTATGTGATTATACTGCACCTTGGGAACTATCTTAGTTACTTTCTTGTTGCTGGGATAAAATGCCCAGCACACACAAGTTAAAGGAGGAGAGGTTTATTTTGGCTCATATTTAGTAGACATTTCAGTCTGTCATCATCTGGCTCCAAGGCAGAGCAGCATGGCATAGAGACATGGCAGAACAGAAATAGTTTAGGACATTGCAGGAAGGAAGCAGAGCCTTCCCTCTGTTTTCCCTTTTTATTTCATTCAGGCAACAGATCTATTGTTTGATGCCACCTACACCCAGGCTGGGATTTCAGTCTTAAGTAAATCCATTCAGATGCACCCAGAACCACGCTAAACCAATGAGCAGGCTAATACAGTATCACACACCCATGGTCCAGTCACTCCCTAAATCTCCACCTATGAGTGCATGGGGCTTTGAGGAGGTCGTCTAGCTATAACCCATAATAGGAGAGTGGTTTAAAGTGAGTGGATCTGAATTCAAGACATGGAAAAAATGGGTAATAGAGAATCTGAGCAAATGGAAATTCCATTTCAGCAACAGCTTTTGTCTTGAGAGAGGCAAAACTTTTTTGGAGAATATTTGTATGATCTGGAGAACTTTGGTTTTTGTCTTTGTTTTTTGTTTTTGGCACCAAGTATCAAACTCACAATCTCATGCCTGCCAGGCAGCTGCTTAAACCACTGAACCAAGCTCCCAACCCTAGTTTTTTGAGACAGGATTGCACTATGTAGCTCAGGCCAGCCTTGTGCTCACATTGTAGCCCAAGCGTGCCTCAAACTCACAACGCTCCGCCTACCTCAGCCTCCAGAGTGCTGGGATTAAAGGCATGCACCACCACACCCGGCTATCTGGGGAACTTTGGTTACAAAGAGATTTAGTCTAAAATAAAGACTAAGATTTGGAGAGTCATCTTATTCAAGTGATCATACCAAATCCTTCTGCCTCACCAAGCAAACTGTCTCACTTGATCCATCCATACAATTTCACTTGACTGATGCAAATAAGAACCATGCATGTAACTGTTTGGGATTTTGTATTACTTGTACAATTTTAAAATATTTTATTGTTAAATGAATTTCTTTTACAAAGTGATAAGCTTCATAAGGGAGGATAAGAATCAGAAAACCACATGAAAATAGAAAACAGGCAAGATATCAAGTTATAATAAATATTCACTTTGAACTAACAGTTGAGAAAGAAAATGTGGACCTGGGGGGAAGGAAAGGACAGTGAATAACCCCTGTAATAATCTGGTTATGTAAACTGAGGTGCTAGAAGCACATTGAAAAAGTTGGTGCCTATTGTCTGTGACCTTTTATGCTTGTCAGTTTATTTTCCTCTCCTTTATGTCAGTGAGAGCCTAATGAAAAAGGAGTATATCTAAATGGAACAATGATTTGGTTATGATTAAAGGTCAGGAGTGATATATATTAAATCACTACTTACCACTTACATACTAGGTCAGACAGCAGTTGCTTAACAACTGTATAACATGACCTGATTCCTAGAAAATAAGTCTATTATATCACAGGTATCGTTTCCAAAAGTATTTTTGACTTTAGGAAAAGATTTGAAATTGGAATGACATCTGAGTCTTGAGCCCACCACTGATGAGATATATCAAGTTGCACAGATACTTCAACTTCAAGTTATCTATATGTAAATGTATAAATGAAGGACTAGTTTAATAAATGGTATTCTTAATATTGATATTTGAAAGGCAATTTGTTACTTTCCTAATTCTGTCAAAATTAATGGTAGCTTCCATGACAAATTTTTATGGGAACTTTAAATTATACATTTGCATGTATCAAAAATAGTTCCTATCATCAACTAGTTTGAAATACACTGCTGGTCAGAAATAGCTCACTGTCATTTACTCACAAGAGCATTTTTCTCACAATTTTTGTAGACTCATATCTGACCAAAATATATTAATTCGGTTCAAAAAGTATTAATTCAGTTCACTGGGTTCATTTATTTTTCCACAGTGGTGAAGGCGTAGAGATATCAGAATGACCACTTAGAGAACCCTTTTCTGAGTCACATCTGAGGCTGCAGTGGTCTGTCAAATGTACACAGAATGTTTTCAGGATCTGTCTAGGAAGCCACATTACCATTCACAGGTTCTGTGCACCTGTTTTATCCCCACAGAGTCTTGTACCTGGGAAATATGGAAAAATGTTCCTTTTCTTAAATTGAAGAGCTCAGCTGTAGTCTAAATGAAATGGGATAAATTATCTTTTTTCACAATTATCCATTAAAGAGAGAATTAGAATTAATATTAATCACAGATGTTTCATCAAGTTTTATTATCAACCAGATTGACTGCCAAAGTGCTTTCTGGAAGACATTTTCTCTCCCTCCCCCACCTGCTACTGAGAACAAACTGTTATTATGGGTCCTTAGATAAAGATTAATGGTTTTGGCAATTCATTTGAGGAAATCCATATTTTACTGTACATTCCACTTCAGTTGAAGGCATTGCTGAAAAGCACGGCTTGTCATTTACTGATAAAATTATACAGTGGAGACACATGATAGGATAATTCTTTCTACCATCATTAGAAGCAGGTTAATCAGCAGTTATCACCCAGTCCATATTTTTAAAACTGTTGCAAGCCTTGTCGGTAGATAAAATAAACAAAATATCTATATATTCTTGGTATTTTGGGAGCCATGTTTTTACCTATCATGTCTCAATTAGTTTAATATCATCTTCATTTCTGAGTATTCTACGGAATAATTAATTGTGAAATATGTGGACCTTATAATAACTATAAACGTTTGATAATGTTCCCCCATTGGAAAAGTATGCCAGAGATAAGTGCTATATTCATCATGGTTCTCTCCTTGCAAGCAATATTTATCAGTTCCAGATGAGGAACTTTTTCCTTCTTTTCACTCAAGCTATCAGGGTGAACAGGAGCCCAGACTGTGCTGGGGGCTATCTCATCAAGACACAGCCATTCCATTTTCTAAAATCTGGTATTTCTCCGTCCCTTGTGTCATCCAAGTTCCTGGCATGTGGGATTTGATTGACATACATGCGTTTCCTTTGAAAAGGATAAAGAATAAACCTTGACTGACAGCTCTGAGACAGTGTGGAATAAGGAAAGAAGAGTTCTTTAAAGTTTTTCTTGTTGGTTTGTTTTTTAACCTAAGGAAGATAGACAGTAATGCTGAACAAGCAAAAACAACCTCTGGCCAAAACAGGGGTATATTTCATTGACAAAAATAGTGTTGAATATGTGGAATGGTTCAAAACAAAGAGAAAAATCTATGCAATAAATCACTTAAGTGTAACAGGGGCCGAACATCGTTTCGCCTCCTATATTTCTAATTTGTTATACAATGATATTCTATCTATGTCTAGTACTTTTGTAGTTGTCTATTACTTTTGCAGGCTTAACTGATGTTAAAAGATTAAGGAATACAGTTTGTATTTCTCAGTTATTTCTCTCACATTAAATTGCTTTTCTTTTTTTGATGGAGATAATATGAAAAAAATTATTCCCAAAGAATGGGAAACATTCTATTTCTTAATTTTAAACTTTGTTTCATTCATACAATAGAATAAAAAAAGTGCAGTGGTTTGGTTTAAGGCCAATTTCTGCCACTGTACAACTCTACTGAGATCTAAAAGTGGTCATATAACTGAGTCTGTTTCTTCACATTTGGGAGAGGAGATTGGGCTAGATTGGGGATCCCAAAGTCGTGCCAAAGAACAAGGAAGTTATTAAGATTTTAGAATTTTGAATCCAAGTTTAACTCAGGTTTGAGAAATTCTGTTAAGATTATTTTTTTTCCTGCAAGACTTTCTGAGGCTTTAAATAAGATATTATACATAATGATTCGCCAAAAGAGGTGGTACAGAACACAGTGTTCACCAAATTTAGAGACCTCGGAAATATTTTGTTTTTTCATGTAGCATCTTGAGGGAACTGAACTCATGGGTATAGGTTAGGTTGTTTATAAATACAATTCAGATTTAAAGAATAATAAGTGTATACTTCTTGCTGAAAAAATAAGCATATATTAATACCATTCATCAGCCAATCTTTTCTATCTCATTAATGCAACCAGACTCTCTGTGTTGTTGAACCACAGCATTGTGTCTCTCCTGCTTTTGAGATGACCAACAAATCCAGGCTCATGGATTATTTTCAAAGATTCATATATTTATAGAGAATTATGGCACTTAAATTCTTCAGGCTGTTTTTAGAAGAGCTCTTTTACATCCTTTAAATAACTTTTCTCACTTTTAAATGTAAATCCAAAGCACGAAAATAAACTTTGATTAGATCTGGTCAGTACACCAGTATGGTGGATCTTCACTTTGTATTCTATTATAGATTTTGTTTCACTAGAAATATGCCCGTCCTTGTCTGCTGTTCATCTGTACATATGAGGGGTTTTATGCTTTCGAATCATAACATGTTCTTTATTATTTTTATTGAACTTCATCTTAGTTTAAGGGATCATTTTATTAGTTGACTTCAAGGACTAGTTACCCAAATTATTTTACTTATAATCCTTTTCTTAAACCCAATGCACATCCTTTGATGAAAATATTAAGTAATAGTTCAAAAATGACCAACCTGGGTGTCAGAGGAGGACAGATACTCACCAGTATCTCTTCCAAGTTGGAATTGAATGTTGATAATGAATAGCTAACCAATCTTCTTTCTGCTAATCCATACCAGTTTTTCATCTGGTACCTCATTGTTCTACAGAAGACACTATGCTGCCTTTCAAAGTTGCACTAGGGCATTTTACTTGGTGCACATTTATTCATCTCTCTGACCTCTCACTGACCTCAGTTGGGGGTGCTTGTGATGCTTTCAATTGTTAGGTTCTGACTGCTGGATCCAAAAGTTTCCCCAAAATTTAACATTTCTGAGGCTATTCTAAGATGTGGGTGGATACCTAGGGGTTTTCAGCATTCCAAGCACTGTTAATCCAAAAACGAACAGTGAGGCATAATTTTGCCTTAATGAATTCATTTCTTATGGTGAATATAGTGGAGGCATTCAGTAACTCCTCTTTAAACCACCTTCTGTATGGTATTCTTTTCAGATTGGCAAGTGCATCGATATTTCCATAAATGAACATGCCTTTTGGTAGCTTTTAATGTCTGCGCTCAGACTTGATATGGGGTTCAGCACATTGCACTATGTCCTTAGGTTCAAAGAATACTGATGATAATTTCAGCGTTTACATCGTACTCATTGCCGTGACCCATGTGGCTCCTGAGGTTCTTGGGGTGAAGAACCACGAAAGGATGAGAAAAATAAAGAGAGAGACAAAGCTGGAGTCAGGTGGAGCCCTTATCCTCCTGATGGGAGGAAAGGAACTGCTCAACCTATGCTGCATGTTTATTTATATACCAGGAAGGGTACAGACTTGGATTGTTTAGGAGCCTGGTGTTTTTCTGGGCTGTAGCAGCATTTTCACATGGTTGATGCAGGTGCTCTTTGTTACTTTGGTAAGATCATGTGTGGGTCGTTTTCCAGCATCAATGGCTCCCAACATATCCATCTTTTTTGTTTTGTTGTTGCACAGGGTGGGTGGTCAGTTGAAGCTGGAGGAACTGTGTTGGGGAACTCTGAAGATCTTTATAAGTGCAGTCCAAAGATTTTAAATCCCTGCATTCCACAACTGAAACCCTGTGCAGTCCATTAATCCATAACTGTAGTCAGCTACCAGTGTAGCTGGCAATTGTCTGAAGATGTTAGTGATTTGAGTTTTTTTTATAGCATATTACTTTAACATTGTTTTATATACCTCTAGTAGTTGTACATTTTCTGTAGGATATTCAAGACCAAGTTAAGGTGAGACTTGTTTTAAAAACAATCAGTTTTTGGTTATTTATCAAGGTCAGTTAAATCTCCTTAAGAAATGTCTTGGACCCCTACATCACAACTCTTAGTTCTTGTCAGTGTCAGCCATTTGGATGAGTCACAGCCATTGCTTGACTAAGTTGATTTCTGTGAAAGCCTGGGAGATTTTTTCTCCTGGTGACTCTCCTTAGGCACACCACACATCGATGATTACTTTCCTCTGTAGCCTCATAGTCTCTTTGATCAGAAGAACCAGGGACTCACTGAGTATTGGATGTCACAGCAGAGGTTCTCTAATGTCCTGGGTCCTCATTGACCTTGGAAGGTTAGGGCTAAAATATTGGCTATCCTCTTAGCCCATCTGTCTCTCCAATTGCTGGTCTCTACACCTCAGTTGTTGAACATCCAGAAGAAAAGATTGTTAACTGTACAGTGTAGTAGAGGCAGAAAACATAGCATTGTCATCTTATCTAAATATCAAACATCTTTGAACATAAAATAGAGCCATTATTTTTTAAAACAACCATGGACATCCTAACATTTGAAAGCTATAGAATGTTAACAAACTGTTGCATATTTTACACAGAAAATTAGAAACCAAAACCATACCTAATGTTGTAACATGACAATTATGATGACGTTTTTTAACACACTTGAATTTGTATTTTTTTTTAACATAAGATACCCCCTTTATGGTCAGTCATCCTTATCCAATACATAAAGCTTTTACCTAACTTGTTGACCTTTAGTGGGATGTACATCTTGCAAGTTTTTGTTAAAGACAGAGAGCTGAATCTGAAACAAAAGTTTGTCACCGTAAACAATCTGTTTTACATTTTTGAAGACCTGTACATCTGGAGAGAGAAGAAGGGAGTTTCAATGCCCCATACTTTACACCTGATGAAGTCAATAACAATACACTCCCATGATGATTATTGACCTATACCAACTCACTTCTCCCACCAGTTGCACGCATATGAGAAGTGTCCCCTCACCCTCAATCTCTTACCCTGTCCCTCTTCAGGCACCATATGCTGTGACCCACGTGGCTCCTGAGGTTCTTGGGGTGAAGGACCACGAGAGGATGAGAAAAATAAAGAGAGAGACAAAGCCGGAGTCAAGTGGAGCCCTTATCCTCCTGGTGGGAGGAAAGGAACTCCTCAACCTATGCTGCATGTTTATTTATATATTGGGAAGGATGACATCAATTTCAGCCCCTCTGCCTAGCAACCCAGGCCTGGATTGTTTAGGAGCCTGGTGTTTTTCTGGGTTGTAGCAGCATTTTCACATGGTTGATGCAGGTGCTCTTTGTTACTTTTTTAAGGTCATGTGTGGGTCATTTTCCAGCATCAACGGCTCCCAACAACTCATTAAAAGATAAGGTCCTGACATCAAGGACTGCATATCTTTTCTTTCTTACTGTAGAGGCAGAGGTAAAGGAAGGAATAGTAATGGTGGGATGACCGCTCCACATAATAGTCCAGGGTATCCAAGGTTCTCTCACTCAGCATTTGGGCAAGTGTAGAGCCCACCAAGGCTTTGACAGGAGAATTCTTCCTTTCCAGAAATTTTGATCTGTGCAGATAAAAAAAAAAAAAAGAATGATAAGGCAGATGCTACTCTTTTTAAAGTTCTGTTTTCTATTCTAGAGGAAGTTTCCACTGAATTGGGGTAGAAAGAAATTAATGTCAGTTTTGTCCCCTTTAGGAAATCTGTACAGGTCTGTATCATTTTAAACAAGCTTGACATAGGAAAATTAGGATTTTACAAAAGATAAATTGCAGAGCAGTTATTCCACTTACAAAAAAATAGGATTCTTTTCAATAGCTCTAGAGCTTTTAAAAAAATGACTGCTAAAAAATACAGCCTACATATACTTTTCAGGATTTGATTAGATATAAGGAGCCAAAGAAGATGCAAATTTTGAAAAGATAGCTGTAGATAAGTGATATGATGAGTTCTTTGAGAATAAGATAAAATTTTTATTCCCAATTGTTAAGAGGGCAATTTTATAAATTTCTTCATTAATAAAATAATGGTGATGGCAGTGATTGATGTGAGTATGCATGTGTATACATATGCTTGTGGTGGTAGTGATGGTAATGCATGTGATGTTTCATAGGATAGCCCTGGCCTTGGCTGAAATCACACTTTTATAGACACATTATTGCACTGTGTAGACATTAGGGGCTGGTAGCTACTTATGAGAAATAACTGTTCTATAACTTCATTAGTTTTTCAAATTAGTATCATAGACAGCTCCCACTTTTCAACCCTATGCTTTTTGGAAATAGAATCATAAAGCACAGGGTTGTAAAGTGCCTTCCATTTTCCTTCAGGAGTAATATCTTAATTGAGATTATGTCGCTAACCATATATTTGAGAAAAAGTAAATCATAAGCATGACCAACCCTATGTCAGAAGCAAAGATGTGGTGGTTATAACCTTCTACAGTTATTTAAAATAGTAAAATTATATTTTTCTATAAAAGTGGCATAAATGTATTATACATATTGATTTTACAAGCACTCCAGAGAATATGGTCAGCAAATAAAAGGTTCAGCTAAACTATTTCATAAATTTTATCAGAATTAAATATAATATAAATTAATTAAACATGTAATTCCTAATCAATTGGTTCTTAGTATTAACAAAGAGTTCTGGGGAGGATCACTTGGCTTTAATCTGTCCCAGGTTTGATAAACACCTCTGTTTTCTCTGATAGATATTTCACTGCCAGATTAGCCATTCACTGTGGTTCTCCTGAGTAGGATGAGATTTGGTAAGCTAATTGGCTTCTCTAAAGTGCTGAAGCTCAGTTTCTTAAACCTAATGAGGAAATGGAGATCGATGGCCCCTGCATTCATAAATGTGTGTTTTGTGACTCAGTGGTTCAAGCTTTCAGGTTGCTCTGAGGATTCACAAGTGTTAGTGCACAAGACTTTGTTGTTGCTGCTGTTGCTGATGTTGATATTTTCTCCAGGTCCATGCCTGTTCATTATGCATTTTCAGTATAGTCAGGGCAGCTGCTAATGTTCAGCATTACTCCAAAAAGAAGGGAACTAAGAAAGAGTAAGCCCCACCTCCTTCAACTTGCTAAATGCTTGATTGACTTTTTTGCTACCATCTGCCTTCCCTCTTCACAGGAAAGTCTTAAACAGCAACACGGCTATTAGCAGAAGTGTTACTGAAAGTACTATAAAATAAGCTGAATATAGTGGCACATACCCTAATTCCAGCAACTTCAGAGGCTGAGGCAGGATGATCACAAGTTTGAGGCTAGCCTGGATAACTTAGTGAGGAGACTGTGTCTCAAAGTAAAAATAAAACTAAAAGGGGTGAGGATATGACTCAGCACTAGAGTGCTTGCCTAGCATTCACAGGCTGTGGGTTCAATCTTCAGTACTATACTAAAAAACAACTTGAAACAAAACAAAGCACAACCTTAAAGTCATTTTGCTTTTGGTTCACACAAATATGTTTTAGTGCAACCTTATTGAATATGAAGGAAAACCTCAGTCTATCTTGAAAAATAAGCTTCTGGTTCACATTTATAACAGAAACTACTTACATGTAAGAAACTACTTACATTGCACAAAACTCATAGACATACTTGGTGATTAGATTTCTTATTTTACTTTTTCTCTTCCATGCTTTGTATGCAGGTATAGCAGATCAGTGGGCAAACAAGAATTTTTCTTGAGATGACCTTGTATTTCACTCATATATTCTTTTATTTCCTCCTTACTTCATTTAACAGATATTTAGTGAGTGCATAATGCTGCTAGATAGTATTTTAGACTCTGTGAATATAATCTTGGAAGAAAAATGGACAAAGGCTCTGCATTGATAGAACCTACATTCTACTGGAAATAGATGATGGGAAAAGGATTAAGTAAGCAAATAAACAAATATGAAAGCTATCAGGTGGGTGGTAAATGTGGTGATGAAAAAAATGAAGCTTAGTAAGGTAAAGCGAGAATATGAACATGATGAGATTTCTATTTTACATGTATAATGTTTTATACGGAGTAACCAGGTTGCGTTGAACAAGGGACATAAAAGAAGTGAGGAAGCAGTTTCTGTGTCTGTCTGGCAAGGGAATTTTCCAGATAGAGAGAATAGAAAACAGGGTTCCGGGCAGGTTGCGTGCTTGAGGTATCCTAGAGCAGCCCTGAGAACCTCAGGGCTGGAGCAGGATGAGTAAGGGAAGAGCTCTATTAATCTGTGCAGGGTTCATAAAATTTATGTGTGTGACATGGAGTAAAGAGTCATTGTAGACCATGTAGGGTTGTAAGATTTCACTCTTGTCACATATAAGCCATTGGTAATTTTTGAAAAGAGAAATAATGTGGTCCAACTTTTGTTCTTGGAGGATCACTTTGGACTTTTGTCCATTTGCCCATTAGATCAGAATCCTTTGTTTCTCTGGTTGGATGAGAACTTGTCCATTCAGCTGGTTAATGGAAAGAATCTTGCAGGAACAGATTGTACAGAAAAATGTCACACATACCAATAAATAAGACATTCATTGATCAAATATCTACATTATGGGGAAAAAATAAAAGACCCCAAGACACCCTTGATATACCTTGTCAACAATTATAGCTTTATCAGATTTAGAGTAAAAGCTAATGAATCTAATCTGCTATTTTCCTGAGAACTCACAACAGGCCCTTGACTTTGTAAATAGACAGGTGAGTTTGGGCTCAGCAGACTTCTTCCCCATAAGGTTAGGTATTGATAAGCAGAATTTCTGTTTTACCTGTTACTTTAGTTTTTGTCTAATGTTGTCAGCTCGTTTGCTTTTCCTGGCAGGGGCTAATGCACCTCAAGGGTGAAAACAGGCAAAAGTTAAAGCTATCCAATCTCAAGTGATGTGCCATGAGGACAGAGACAGCAAGGGCAGCCCAGGAAATCTCTCCTTCAGTGGGAGAGTGTGCCATAAGAACACTTTTCCAAGTTTTCTTTTTGGAACATTGTGTTTTATTTCCTATTTCCTCCTACTGTGGTGCTATGGGTACTGGGGAGTATATCAGTTACGGTAATATAACATTAAAAGGCTTTTCCTTGACATGTTCTTGATTAGGAAATATGCACAGGGCATGTCTCTGCAGGCAACTCCCCACTTGGTTTTCCTACTGAAAACTATTGCAAATGCCTAAGATTACAGTCAAGTTCTACCAAGTTTTAACCTCCCTCTAGACATTTTTTGGAAGGACTTTTAAGAGCTTCTGGGAAATTATGAAACAAATATTTGAAGTAGGGCAATCATGAAGAAAACTATGATTTATACTATGACTAAAGTTGTATAGTTTTGGCATCAGAAAGACTTGGAATTGAATATCCATTCTGCCATGCGCTATGTACGACATTGGCTAACTACTTATCCTAAGCCTCGTTTCCTTGTTTCTAAAATGAGGATAATACCTGCCTCAAAGAACTGTGCTGAGGATTAAATTTAATAATCCTGGCATAGTGCCTGGTGCATGAAATAGTAGATAAATGATAGCCATTATAAAAATATTATTGGTATGGTGCATCCTGAGATGTAGTTTCCTCCCACTAAGCTCCATGTCAGTTAAGAAATAATTTCATGTTTCTAATTTGTATTTGGTCCAGTTAAATGGAAAAAAAGAAACATTATGAAAAAATAATATTCTAGAGTAATGGGTGCCAGAAGAATCCTAAACTAAAAATATAAGTCTTGTTATTAATTTCTTAAAACAATCATTTGTAACCATTCTGTGACAGATTTATTGACTACAACCTTCATTTAGAAATGCTAAACTAATGAGAACTAGCCGTTAGTTGTGATAATGGTGTATCATTTCAAGCTTGAACCATGTGTACTTATTTGGCCTCATTTCAGAATAATAAATTATTTCTAACTCATTTCATTTCTTGAAAATGTCCTTATGATTTAGGTCTTAAATTGGATTATATGAGTAGTATCACTATAATCCATCATGCAAAATAAACTATATGATTCTGAGCTATTTTAAAATTGAGTAACTTCAAACATTTTTCAGAAATTACAGAAAGGGGTTGCAGGGTTGCTCTAGCTTCTAATTTACCTTTTTATGCTCATGTTTGATTGTTGTTCCATATTAAGGTTTATTTTCCTTCTAAAATAGCTCTGCACAAAAAGAGTATACTGCTAAATACTACTGCAATGAAGTGTTTACACATGCAAATGACTTCTATTTAGAGAGCTCATGATTAAAACTTGAAAGAATGTGGCACTAGAAAGCATGTGAATAACCTTTGAAATATCTCACAATAGAACTGAATATGGGATATTTATAATCTAGGTTTACAGCTACAAGAATATGTTTGAATATGTATGTTCTGTATACTGCGAAGAACCTTAAAGTAAAACTTGCTTGTCTCATTTTGCTTTAATTTAGTTAAATTGACTATGTTGTCATTGTTAAACTGTAATGTGTCATGAACGAGAAGGCCTGCACACTAGAAGGAAGTAGGGTTACATTTGCCTGCCACAGGTGAGCCAGGCAGTTGCTAAAAATCCATCCTTAGACACAGAAAGGGCATCAAAATTCTTGTGATGGGCCATCTTGGTCTTTCACAGATGCTTTGAGACTCAAACTATGTTTCATTATTTCATTGTTTTAGTGTTCACAGAGTAAGCTGCTAATAAAGTCAAGGGGGAAAAGGTGTAATCTTGGCAGACGTAAATTTTTCTATCTGTTGGAGCCTGGGAAGACCTGCTCATTGGCTTCTTGCTTTAAGGACTAACCTCCTGGGTTCATCACGGAGCTCACCACAAGTAGTCATCTCATTTAGGTGGAAATCATGTCTTTGAACTCTTTTGAGTGTAGTAAACACTCTTCCTGCTTCCTTGTGCATGACTCTGGAGACTGGCCTCACTCCGGCCCTGGCGGTACAGGGGACTAATGAACATGTCATGCGTGTCTCGAGTTCTCTAGTCTCTGGCACAGCTGTGGCACTTTCCCCCCCTGCTGTGAGACACAGCACGCTGGCCATTTGTTGGCAAGTTCATATTTCACACTGCAGGGAATTGAAATGATTGAACAGACAGAAGAAGAGTTTTATTTGCAGTAGCCTACGTATCCCCAGACTCTGATTTGGCATAAAACATCTGCTTCATGATCTGCTTCAAGGCCAGTTCCTTTTCTCCAACAAAGGTTACGACTTCAGGCAAGCTGTGCTTCCACTGGCGGGAGGAAATTTGCCCGAAGACTTGATTTAGTCAGAATCAAAGCATCCTGCCACAGAATTTCTTTTTTCAATTATCTCCAAAGAATCAGCCAGACTTTAAATGCATCAGTATAATAAATGTAATGAAATGAGGCAAACACTCCTCCCCACCATTGCTATCAATGGGCGGTTCACACACAGTTGTGTTTCCACACCCAGATGCCGGTGACACACACTTACCTCTCTGCCGACACATGTATCTTGGCCATAGCACACTCTGAGGATGGCCTCTGGGTGGCTCTCGGCTCACCAGCATGGTAACTAAGTGCCTGCATTGGTCTTACCTGTCATGTTTATATCTTTCAGGTTATGAAAACAAATTGGCATGATGCTAAAAGTAATTATTACTATTTTTCATAGTGAAGACACATCATATAGCTTTTGTTTCATGTTATAGTCATAATTACTAATTATGTTTACTCGTAGATTTTGTTATGCATATTTTTTGTTCAAGACAGCACTCACAAGCCTTACAGACATATATACAAAATTAAATTCTGGCATTTTATTATGCTAGAGCAATTAGATGCCATCCTCGTAATGAGAAACATGACATCTTCATCACTCTCCTCTATATTTTTGTGTTGTTTTAATACAGACATTTACCAGGATTGAATCCTGTCTTACACACACACGCACACACTCACACACACACACACACACACACACACTCCTAATTGAATATCTGCATATTGTCAAGGAGTCCTGTGGGTGAAACCATGTATTCATCTTCTTTAGTTCTTAGGCCACTTTGGTTTAAGAGTAAGAACTGTTGCTTTTATGAAGTGCCTTTTTCTATAAAGTCAAAACCTCACAGCAGTGCACAGAAAACCGATGGTATAAAGGAGCTAAGTAGAGTCTTTAATAGAGAGAGCTGGGTTGTAAGTGTTTTTGTTCCTACGGAGCAGATAGATTTGGCTCCATCTGTTCCATATTCATAACAAAGGAGCACACTTACAGGAGGGCCAACTTCCCCGGAGCCGCCTGGTAATGATCTTTTCACCAGAATGAAAGCATCTGAACCCAGTGGCATGGCCCGGCAGAAAGCAGCTCACAGGACTGCCCTTCAGAATCTCGATTTCCTTGTAACTCAAGTTGACATACATTTTCCCAATACAGAGTGAAAAACGTTTACTGATTTCTCATCTCCCCACACCACTTCATAGTTGGGTAGCTCCAAATGTACACATTTTACCTTCTCTTCCTGCAGGAAGAGATTGGAATTAGACAATATGGGAAAGCTTGCACTTCAAGTGTCAAAGGAATCATGGGGGAGAGGAGGCTGTTCTTCAGACTTTTGTTTCTATTCAGACTTTTTAATCTTTTTTAAAACTGGGGTTAATGAATAGAAATATGAGTTATACCAGAAAAGGAAAAACCCCTGTTGAGTTTTGTAATTAGCAAACTTCAAAAGCCAATTTCAACTGAGACCTCTTAGATTAAAAAGATAAGTTGACCCAAGAGTTTTCTTCTACCAAGCAAACGAAAAATAGAATGAATTTCCCCCCAAATGCCAAGGAATGCAATAAATCTTATTTATATGACATGTAGAGTCAGCACAGAAACATAAATGTTTCCTTAAAACTTAAATAGCACAATGGTATTAAACAATTTGCTTGAAACATAATAGCACTTCACAGTTTATAGATAAAATCATTTGTTTTTATATGTTAGCTTCACAATTTTCTTTAAAAACAGAAACATTTTGAGGGATGGTTGTCCTTTTCTTCATTCTGCAGACTTCAGATGCTAGAAGCTCCTAAAAATACATCATTGATTTATTTAATACACTTCATGTTAAAGTTATAATTGTAATTTATCAACCTATTATTATCCATCTTGCTACCATCTGTGCATTATCTGCTTGCTAAACTAGGGTTTCTGGCAAAGCAAGTAGTAAATAAATCTCTCCAAAAGTTTGCACCAGCAATTAAGTGGATGAAGTTTTCATTTAGCTATCAGTGAGATTGTTCTGAGCTTTTGGACAAAACATAAAAGTAATATTCATGGAGAGTGAAAAACATAGCAAATCAATCTCAGAATTTTAGAACAGATTGGCAGTGTGGCTAGTTTTTATAATATTTTTCGAGCTCACTCAGTTTTCAGTTCATTCACTTATTCATCCCTTCAAAACTAGCTTAGGGGTGCCTCTGTGTCAAGCACTGTATTAGGTTTTGGAAACACTATGGTATATTAAAAAAAAGTTCCTGCTTTTGGAAGTTACAGTTTAATAATGAAATAGACAATAAACCAGGAAACAAACAAATGTATAACTGCCAATGATACATGGGACCTGTAGAAAGCTCATGTGGTGACAAAATATGGAGAGAACCTTCAGCTGCGTGGCTGTGGTAGGTTCCTCTGAAGAAGCAATATTCAAGCTTTTCCTGAAGGGATCAGTGGGAAATTTTGGTACACAAGACTGTGGCTTTTGCCCATAGAGTAGTGTAGTGAGAGGGTTATTTTGGTTTTAAAATTTGATATTTGACTCATTAGAATTAACAAATTCAAAAAATAATTTTTCTTGAAAATTCTAAATCTATGCTATTCAAATTAGCTTACACATCTTACTCCATATATAAGGCTAGCAAATGTAAATATTTGGTTTCATTTACAAAGTTAATTAGTGTTTTAACAATTTCACATTGAGTTTAAAGATTTAATATGTTCTCTATCTTGTTAAAATATGTTCTCTATCCTTTTAAAATATTTCAGTTATCTGAATGTAAAGTATTCCCAAGTGCTTAAGTGATTCTTGTCTTGAGAATAAATTAAACCTAAAATATTATGAGCCATTAGGTCTCTTAAATGTTCTGAAACTGTATGTAAACCTAAGATTTCATTTCATCACAAGTCTGATTCAGTTTTTCCATCATATGTTTTAAGTTGGATTACATATCTGACCTAGTACTCAGACTGGCCAAAGTTTTCCTTTGCTTTCAAAGTATTAAAATTCCACATATAGAGAATTTTTTTTCCTTACAGAAGAAATACTAGTTCTGTGGTTTTGATTTTCTTAAAAATGCTTAACCTGCTGTAATTAAAGAATAGTTATGTTCCTAACACAATTTGGGGGGTTACAGCCTCGTATGTGGTGCCTTACCTGGCTGTTGCTCCTCAGATCTTTATGGAACACCTGTCACGAACAATAGACTACCAGAACCAAGCAGCCCATAGTTCCTGTTCTTGTAGAACTGTAGCTGCAGTAACAGATACGATGTAGCAGCCACTTCTAAAGCAAACAGCATGGAGTCTGTGCTGTGAGAGGGATAAGAACAGATGTTTCCAAGAACCCAGAAGAGGGTTACTGCATTAAAGAAAGGGGATGTATCTGGAGTGGCCAAATGGAGTTGGAATTTTAAGAGGCAAAAGAAAAGTCATGTGAGTTTAAAACAAATCATACTTTCTAGGAGTTCTGGGAGGTAATATGATTGGGACTAGCTGGTAATGTGTGTTGAAGGAGAAAAACAGTGTGAGAGATAAAGAAGGAAGTCATGATTGCTGTCAGATTATGAAAGACCCTGGCTGCTGTGCCGTAGGCCACGGACAAGAAAGCGCAGCCACTGGCTTTGCTGGGAAGGGTCCTGCTCAGAGACATCACAGTGAGCTCGAATGCAGCCCTTGAGATTGGCTTTAGTTTTACTCACTCTATCAACATAAAACCACCATCAAAGAAAGTGTTTTTGGTATGAAACGAGTGTGCAGTCTTGGTACCTAAACTTGCTCCCTGGAGAGAAAATACTCATTTGTTCAGGCCTTGAGAGTTCCATTAGGACCCTGCAGCCTAAACCCATGGTTATCCCTACCTAGATACTTACACTCTTGCCAGAAATGATAGATGTGGAGAATAACATGGACTTCTGGATAAGAAAACTGCTGTCTTAGTTACTTCTCTCTCATTGCTGAGACAGAACACCAGACACCCAACATTAAAGGAGGAAAGGTTTATTTAGCCCACAGTTTATAGACTTTTCAGTCCATAATTGGCTGACTCTAACGCAGGGTGGCATGGCAGAGATGAAGCAGTTTGTGGTGTGCTGAAAGTAGCAAAACAACGAGACCTTAACAGCGTCTTCCTGCCCCTTTTATCTCATCCAGACTACTTAGGGTGGGTAGCACTCATACCCTTAATCCTTGAACCTAGCATTGCACCATGAATTAACCCCAGCATCACACACTCTAGATCCAGCCGCCTCTGAAAAAGCCCCACCTATGACTGCATGAAGCTATGGGGGGACATCTAGATACACACCATAGCAACAACAACAACAAAAATCTTTGATTTACATAGTTATTTACTTGAATATTGTGCAAAAGAATATTAAAGAGTGGAGTGAGAACCATCTGTGCATAGCAGGACTGGTTAGGGTGCTGTGTATTACCTACATTGACCTCGGGATGGTTTTCCAGTAGCATTGTTCTAGTGGGTCAAGCTGCACAGCTGTGGAAGCAGATTCAATGTCCAGCCTGGTTGCTTCTCTGTAGAATTTATATCTTCATCTACTTACAGTCTTAAAGTAGATTAAAAAAAAACAGTTTGCAGAATCTTAACAAAGTTTTCAAAAGTAAGAGGGTTTTCTAATGCTCTAATTCTCTAAACACTATCAGCCTCATTACACAGCCTCACATAAACATCTTCATCATCACCATCACAATCTCCATTAACAAAGTAGTGTAGATTCCAAGTTTTAAAATACAGGCTACAGAACTGGGCATGGCAATGCATGCCTATAGTCCTAGCTCCTCAGTAGGTGGAGGCAGGAGGATCCCTTAAGCCCACAAGTTCGAGGATAGGTTAGGTAATATGGCAAGACTCCATCTCTGAAAAAAAAACTATAACTAAGGCTACATAGGGTCATGTTTTCCCCACTGGTCTTCTTATGACATTATAAATAACTTTTTATCACTGTTACCCATTCCGGTCCCCTCCCTCTCTCACATATTTCAACTTAGATCTAGAGACTCAAGAAGCCCCAGCTGGGCCTTGATTTTGAGAAATCCCAACGCAGAGGGGGAAAAAAAGCACAGAGCAGATGATATCAATCTGTAGAGTAGTGAAATAATATTCTAAATCTGTGGGGATCTATCACCTGAAATTCCAAGTGCGCTATAAAATTTTACAGCCCCTCTAAAGCAGGTCATACTTAAAATTTGTTTTGAGAAGGGGAGGCTCATGGGGAAACTGAGGCGTAGTCAGGTTAAGCAGCTGGCTCAAAGCCACAGAAAAAAGTCTGAATGGGTGAATCCAGGAATAAGTTTGGTGCATAGTTATGCTTGTATTCAGTCCACTAACCCATGTGCTTTCCAAGGATGAGGGGGTTATGAAAGGCTCAAAGAAATATTAACTTTTTCTAGGAGCCTTTTTGAATTATACTAACTTGGTGATTTATTAGTAATTTACTGTCATGCTACATTAGTGTTGTATGATAACAACCTTGTTTCCGTTATTACGGTACAAATGAGCAATGGGGGAATCTGCGACTTTCATTGGCAGCAATCTGCAGTCACCCTGATAGCGTATCACACTTAGTGGTGCAAATATAAATTGTTCCTCTTGTGGAATTCCAGGACTTCTACCTGTTATCTTTTATATTTGTCAGTACCTTTATTATGTGACGTTCCACTGAAAAAGAATTTTTTTAGTTGAATAGTTCTGCTTGTCATTTGTTTAAAATCAGATACTTATTTCTCGGGTTCATAGAAAACCTATCAGAACTAGATTCACCAAAGTCACCACAAACAAGAAGACAAATATCGTCTGACCATCTGGCATTAAAGGCCTTGGACAGTCACTTAAATAGTGTGTCTCTAGCAAGGCCAGGAGTTAGAGAAAAACAGGACACTAGTTGAGCATAGAAAGCTTAGTTTTTTTTTTTTTTTCTAACTAAAAATGTTCAGGAAGGTTTTTTTTTAGTTCTAAAATATTTAATAATAAAATTAATATTTATTGATGTTCAGGGCTTTTAAAAACAATTAAAATGATACCTAAATGTTATCTTGCTTTCTGTGGCTATATAGGTCGACTAGGTTTTCCACTCAGTAAAGTCTAGATTTTCACACTTAGATTTATTTATGCTGCCTTGTTTCCCTTAGCAATTAGAAATGCTTCCTATTAGGGACATTTTAAACTCATTCTCCAAAATATGGGTTACTTTTTGCTCATAACTCAGTGATATCAAAGACATACCCTTCTTCAGTGGAAACAAGCTTATTGTCTCCGAGCTTTTAAAAGCTCGTACTTCAAATACATGTGTACATAACCATGATAATGTCCTATTTGTTTATTCCCAGTAATCAGTGGAAAAAAACTTGTCCTCAACCATTTATTTGAAGTTGCTGAGAAAAGTAATTGATCTACTGAGACTGAGCTGCTGGAATTTAAATAATACTTAAGTTAGCATTTGCAGTGAGAACTTGGCCTAAGGGGCAATGAGATGGTTGGGGGAGCTATGGGTGGGATCGGTTGTACCTCCAAATTTTTCTTTTGTCTGAGGTTGCCCAGCTGGAACTTATTTTACCTCCCTCGCCCTGAACTTCACTCTAATTATTTGTTCCCTGTTACAGTCCCCTGGTCTTGAAACCAAGTTTTCACTTGAGGAGTAAGTTTTCCTTGCATCCTATGTTTATTGTGTGAAATACATCCCTTTTCTGTTTGCTTTTTTAAAAAGACCCCTCCCCCAGTGCCATATCAAGGTATCTAATATTTACATGGTATTTTTAATTTCTCCAAGGCCTCTGTACTTGGTAACCTTTCCAATTTTTACATTTGACCTTGACCTGCTGGTGATTTAAATCCTGAGACACGGCCTGCTGTAAAAGGTGAAATGTGTTGGCACATTTAGCTAGCTCCTCTGGTTACCCTTGGGATGTGAGCTCTGTGCCCTGAGAGTTTGAGCCAGGGATCAAAGCTTAGTCTTTAGGCTGAGGAGGGGGGTGTGCCTTAGTGGCAGAGCACCTGCCTAGCATGTGCAAGGCCCTACGTTTGCTCTCTAGCACCACACACACAAAAACATGCGAGTTTCCAAACTCAGTAAGTGGAATGGCACGATGTATTCCATCAGAACAGGTGATCTTGTTCTCAATTTGAAAGTTAAGTGCACTGGTACAATTAGCCAGTTGCACATTGTTGTCAGGGTATTCTTCCCTAAAAGGAGGCCCGACTTTTGTTTCCAGAATTTTTCTCTGTGTCTGGTAACCATTTTCTAAGAAGCCCATATGGCTTTGGTTAATCTCTATTCTATTCCCACCACTTCTGTTCCCCACCCTTCACTCATATGCACAAAATAGATTTTATTGATTCATTAAATTCTCAGGGACATTTCCATTACTACTCTGTATTTAAATAGGTTTTATTTTTTCAGCATTTATTGTGAGAGGAATATTAAAGCTTAATTCTGCCTTCACCTACCTTATTTGCATATATTTGTGTTACATGTTACACTGCAGAAAAAATCTACAGGGGAAAAATTTGGGCCCTGTTAACAACTAATAACCTATCTTTTCTTTTGACTTGCTCAAATTGAGAAATATTGCCTGTGGCAAACATAATGGAAAACTGCATTTTTAATGCTCACATACACACTCATTTCTTTAAAAAGAAGAAAGTGGCTGACTGTTCTCAAAAATAAAACTTCCCAAAGTACCCACATTGACATAGGACACAAAAAAAGAAGAAGGATCTGTGTCTTTGGAATTAAGATTTGAGTCTGAATAAGGTTAGGCAGAAGTGTTAAAGTTGGCTAAGGAGCACTGTGAAAGAAATTAGTCTTGTTCCTCTCTTGTCAAAGTGTTGGTTCTTCATAAAGATGAAAGCTTGGTCCTTTGATTATTGGGGAATTTTAGGGTTGTTTAAAATCTCTAATATTTATGTGTAATGTGATGTCCTATGTGAAAGATAATTGGTAGCCTTTTGTTAGTGAGAGAATTTTCACTTATTTTAAAATCCTTCATTCAGGTATTTGCAAACTTCACCTTTACATTCTATTTCTCATATTTGAGAAAAAGTATTCACTCTTCTGATTTAAGTTCACATTTTGTATCAAAACCATTTAGGTTCACCCAGCAATTTAGAGCTAAAGTGAGACGACGTGCTAATTACAAGGAACAGTGCAGGTTGACTACATTTGCAAAAACAAACCAAGTTGCATGAGAAGGAAAATGAAAAACAGTTCTTAAATGCTGCAGTGAGAACAAATAGATGTGTATTGCAGTATGTCTTCAACATCAGTTTATAATTACCTCTCTTCAAGGCATATTTCAAGTGGACTTGTAATGGTAGCTTGAAATACAAACTAGAAAAGGATCCAGTTGTGCAGGCATGGAACAGAACGGGGAGTGAGTAGCCCCATGGGAGCACAGCATAGCTGCCCGTGATACAGAAAGCTGCTGGGCATTAATCCTCCCACATAAAGTCGGCCTTGGGAAGCCTGTGATTTAGAGATGTGCTTGTACACTGCACTGCATCCATTAACTCTTGCAAATTACCCACCACCACCACCACCAAATCTGTGACCAGCACAACATTATTTCAGAATTTGTGTGGGACAGGGATCCAGGTTAAGCTGAGCAGGGCCATTTGGCAAGGCTCAAACTGAGGAGGATTCACTTTCATGCTTACATGACTGTTGGCCAGTTTCGATTCCTTATGAGCTGTTTGTTTCTAAGGCATCAGTTCCTTGATGCTTCTGGCTGGAAGTTTCCCTTGGTTCCTTGCTACATGGGCCCCTGTATTGAGTGTCTCACAATAAAAAGGAGCTTATTAGCAAGAAGGAGGTCATAGGCTTTTGCAATATAATCAGAGGTGACACACCATATCTTTTGCTGTATTCTGCTCATTAGAAGCAAGTTACTAAGTTCAGTCTGCTCTCTAGAGGAAGGGATTACAGAGAGCCCTGCATCCGGGAGATGGGGGTCATTGAAAGCCAGGTCAGAAATTGCTTATAACAAGCATGATGCTAGTGTTCTTTTGCTATGTCTGAAAATAAGACATGTAGTGATCTGTGTTGTGAATATCTATCTATCTATCTATCTGCAGTGCTAAGGATAACTTTTATAAATACTAATTTGGAGGCATTGAATATGGTCCCCCTCATCTACTACATTGGCTAAGTATTGAGCTCAGCTCCTGAACCTTAGAAGACCAAAGGAACTGGTTTTCAGAGATGCCCTAAGTCAGGGCCACACTCTGAGGTCATGGAACAGAGTGAGGACAAGGGGTCCTCATGGCCTTGTTAGCATGGAACTCTAAACACAGAGAGCCAGAGTCCCTCATCTTGTATTTCATTATGTGTTGCATATTTAATTGGTACTTTACAGCTTATTAGGGGGAAAGGAACCCTATGCATTGATATATAAAGTTGCTATTAAGATAATGGAATGGGAGGTTTTGCTTGTTTTAATGGTCCCCAGGTCCCCACTTCCAATTTCCTGAGTCCAAACGTATATTTTTATCAGTAAAGTGAGTAAAAGGAATATGAATTTAGATTGTGTGGCAACTGATGAGGAGTTTTCTCATTTTGATTTTTAAAATTCTATTAGAAAATCCATGTATCTTAATAAGAAGAATTCAGGTCTAGGTTTTCTTTACCCATTGCAGGTTAGCACTTCTTTTTGGCTGGAATATTTTAATTCTTTTGTTCTAGTTGCTGTTGGTTGGCTTCTGGAGGACCAGTGAAACCTCTGTTAAGTCCTCTGCTGGGCGGGCCTGGGCCACTTTCACAGACTGTGCTAGCTCTTCACGTAAACGTCAATTATCACATGGAGGCTCCAACTGTCCTCATCTGTGGTTTGTGTCTGTGTCCTGGCTGGAAAAAGCACAAAGCACAGCAAGATCAGTGTATCTTATGTATCTTAGCATCCACAGCATGCAATAATAAAACTGGTGCATAGTAGAAATTTTAAAAGTATTTGAAATGGTGCATGAAGGTGCAGTAATACAGAAGGTATTTTGATAATTATTTACTATCAGTTTTCAATGTTGGTTATTAATTTTCTAAGGAGAGCAGTGGAAGATATTTATGATGTATATATTAATAAAAATAATGGTGGTCACCTAAAGTGATCTTTCTCTAGAATCATACAGCTTAATATTACTACCTTCTAATAGAAGTCAGACAGATTTTAAGTTTGTACTCCCTCACTTCTATCCTTTGTTCCATCATTTGGTTATAGACTCATGAGAGAATGCTCTTTCTATATTTGTGGAACTATTACATGTTTTATTTCCTCTCTTATTTTGTGGGAGTTTTCTGTTTGCTTTTTGTTTTTTCGAGACAGGGCCTCACTATGTAGTTCAAGCTGGCTTTGGATTCATTATGTATCCCAGGTTGACTTTGAACTTGTGGAGATCCTCTTGCTTCAGCCCCTGAAGTGCTGGAATTATAGACATATGCCACCACACCCAGCTCATTATTTTGTATTTTTAATGCTTATTCCTCTGCCTTTTGTGTACCTGTGAATAGCCAGGCACTTTTGTATTACCTTCTATCTTCAGATAACACTAATAATTAACCACCTGTTTTTTAAGTGGTATAAAGGCATCCTACATCTGTCAGCCAATGGTTGTAGGGTGAAGAAACCTTGAATTTAACATGGAATAGAGTCACTATTTGAAAGCTATTTATAAGAAAACTGTTTGAAAACTATTTATAAGAAATGGAATTTTGCTGGTATATTGAATTTTTTTTCCCTTTTCTGGTTTTATTTTTGTGTTTCAATATGGCAAATAAGAAAGAACCCAAGTTAAAATAACCTAGCAGAGCATACCTCTCAGGTTGGTCTTTAGGGTCAGGAGTTCACTCTATGAGCTCAGGCTGAAAGTTATGGAGCCAGCCTGTGGAATTTGGTCAGTACCTACAGACACAGGTAACATCATATGTTTACATTTTCTGTCCATGAGGACTAGGTAGTAAAAAAATCAAATCAAATCAAATCACACGGCATCAATCATGTCATCATTCGTCCAGCTGTCCTGGTGAGAGGAGATGAGACAGTAATAGGGGAAACAGTTTTTGATTTTATATTTTATATAAACACATTTGGTATTTTTAATTCACACAAGAACACAGTTAATCTAGTAGCTAAGGCTCCAGTCCCTCCTTGTGAGCTGGGAACAGAAGAACTCTAGATTTGCTGTTTAGTTATTCCACTAGACTGTACAATAATTTTTATGTCCTGGATTTATTTCTTTTCAATAAAAATCAGAAAGAGCTGTTTTAAATCCAGGAAGCTTCTCACTAAAACAATTAAACATTTGATCCCGCTTTGAGCCTGTTTCCCTTGCGGTAGCATGTGTAAAATCAGTTATTTGCATGTGGCAAATCAAGTTCACAGGGCTTGAAGTGAGTTCATCTCAGCTCAGAAATCTATAGAATAACTCTGCAAATACCCGTGTGTCACTTTTCCACACCACTTTATATGAATAAGACATACACATTCTCAAGAACCCATGGTTTTCTAATGAATTGGAGTCACCTACGTGTGCTGTATTTGTGACAGGCACATTTGCAGTTGGGGGCCACAGGAAGGACACCATTTCCTGGATCAAACCACAGAGTGCAAATATTGCGCCCTAAATAACACACTAGTTACTGTAAATGTCAGGAGAGGGAGTTTTTCCGACTTTGATTTAATGAAAGCCTACTGCAAAGCCAGCTGTTAGCACTTCTTAACTGCTTGTCAGAGGGACCCAGGGAGACGGGGAAGCCCGAAAACATCTTTTCTCTTACTTTTGCCTCAAAATTAAGAGTTTCAACAGGTGTTGGATAATGACCCCAGGGGTCCTTTAGTGCTTGATTTCTTTTAGGTGGTGAATTTGTAAGCTTTCTTGCAGGATAGTTACACAGATCTGTAGTTACATAAGAAGACTTGTGTAAAATCAGTCTGGAGTTTGCATCTTGAATTCTGTCACCTGCAAAGTAAGCAGTTTTGTTTTCTGGGTTCCTCATGGAGAGTAGTATAAAAATAAAAAAGAGAGAAGGCACACCAAATGCTGGTTTTCTCTTTGTCACTTTGGGTATTACCAAACTAATTTTAAGCCATGTGTGCTTTGATTGATGTCATCTGCTTTTTCTGAACAAAGAAACCACTTGAAGCAAGCACATAGGGAGGAAAGTATGCAGTCCTTGCTTCTGCGATTTTTGTCATTTCTAGAATGCATTAGTAAACACATGTGGTTGTTAAGGGCCTTACCACTCTTGGGAATCCCTTTGACATTATGCTGTGAGTACTGAGGGGAGATAATCTTTCAAACGTAGGGAAAGTTTGCAATCTTATTATTTTGAAGAGGAGAAGAAAGTTTCTTCCTCAAATGATTTATAACTTGAAACATGTTGTCATGTTTTGGTAAGCCCACATTATTAATTCCATCCTTCTCTGTGGCAAATTAAAAAAAAATAAATAAATGTGCCATTGCAACATAGTACTTTCTCAATAGCATATTGTACTTATAATAGCATGATGGAAGTTGCTGGGCTTGGGTTAGTCAGATAGAAAGTGGAGCCAAGTTCTGAGTAAAACCTCTAATTGAATTACCTGAGGAGCACTGACAGATGAGCTTTCAGGACAGACAAAGCTCTGCTTTCCCCAACAGAAATAGGTCATGTTTAAGTCGGCCTTGCAGCTCTGTGTCACTGGTTTTTGCTAGCACTTTCAGCAGCGGCCTCTGGTGGACCCCTTTCCCTGCGGTGGAGGAGAAGCAGCTCATAAAGCAAGAGGGCTCAGGCATTATCCCACTGACTTATAGAAAATTGATAACAGATCAAGTTAAATGAAAACACCTTTGAAATAAAAGTCCAAAGTATTTTTTCCACAGATTACCCACATTCCTGCTTGCTTCTTTGCTGTAGGGAAAGGAGAAGGTAAGAGATGAAAAGAGTCCCATCCTCAGCTCTCGGATCAATCCACTGGTATTGTTTATTTTATCCTCTGACAAGAATTAGGTTAGGTACCTATTGTCCAAGAAAGAGTGCGATGCAGACAATTCACATGTGAAAATTAAGAGTAATTGGTTGTTGTTCTCTCCTTTCTCCCTTGTCTTCTCTTTGTCTTATCCACAGCTTCTGCAATTCCAGATAATGGAAGAAGGTCCTGCCTAAAGCTCAAAGTCTTTGTGAGACCAACAAGTAAGTTCACTAGAATAAGCTTCAGAGGGTTCCTTCACTGCGCATGCTTTATCGTGTGGTCTGGTTCAGAGCGGTAAAAAAATTTTTTTTTGAGTGTTAAATCTTGTGTGGTATCTGTTTTGTATATCAACATCCATGTTTTAGTTTTCATCGTATTTTTTCTCATCATTCTTCATGATGCTTTTATTTGAGTACACAGCAGTTGCTAACTTGTTGTTTCTTAGACTGTTGTACATGCACAGCAAACGGGAGCAATATTGGCATCTGGATACATGCCACTGATTATAAAACAATCTCTACATAAATAAAAGGAAAAACTAGAGAGAAAGAAAAAAAAGAAATGGGAGTTAAAGGGTGTCTTCACTAACATATTTGGCTGTTATCTCTATTTTTGTTATAGATAGCTGTATGAAAACTATAGGTGTTCATGATCGTGTTTTCGATGTTAACGACAAAGTAGAAAATTCATTAGAACCAGCAGGTTAGTATGCTTAGAGAATCTCTTTTAACAAATGCATCTATCTCTCTGATGCTTCAGTACTTTTTTTCCTTTCTTCTTCTTTGCACGTTTGCATGTTATAGTTGTTCTGCTTTTGCCCATTGCTAGCAATGCTAATATTACTTATCTTCTACCTCATTCCTCCAGTATCTTTGTGTAATGCATGTTAGACAAAAATAACTTTTCTTTTTTGGACATGGGTTTCATTTAATGCAGTATCCTAATATAGAAGTCCCATCAGAATGTTAAAATCTCACTGCATTTACCATATCCTCAGAGCATGCTGGTGAATCACTGATTCTTAAAGGATCTGTTTTCATATAAGACAGAAAACATTTCTGTTGTGTATGTTTATGAAATTTTCTTCTTCTGATAGCCAATTCTGTGCATAAAAGCAGTAAGACTATTACACAAAACAGCAACTAAACCAACAGACTTAGTTTTCCATAGGAATTCACATGTATCATGGAACTGATCTAAACAACTTTGTTTTATTTCATTGTTTTTGCTGTTGTCGATAGCAATTGGTCTGAAGAAGTATAATCATATTGCCACAAGTTCCAATACCTGCTGCTCCCACAAATGTATGCAATAGTCCATAGAGACAAATGTGATTCCTGAGATAAAATAAATGATAAAGATAAATACATTTCTGTCCTATTTGCTTTCACATACCCAAATTTTCCCATTACCATGAGGGAAAATAAAGCCCACAAGGGCACCCATGTAAACATTTACACTGTAGCATTCTATGGATGATAACCTGTAAGCTATCCATTTGGTTATAAATTCAGTCTGACCATACAGTGCAACTAGACTGATCGTGAGGGGAGGAAGCCTTCTATCTATCTATCCATTGTGCATTGAAGACTCTACCTGGGGGCCTCTGTGTGCACCCCGACTGTGTGGTGTACCTATCTGCTCAAGATCCTTATAATTTGCTTTAATCATCTCCCATGACCATCTGAAAGTTTAAAGAAAGTAAAATTATTTTCACTTCACATGAAAATTTGAGCCCCCTTATATAAAGATTTTCTCTTCTCTTCTCTTCTCCTCTCCTCTCTTCGCCTCTCCTCTCCCCTCCCCTCCCCTCCCCTCCCCTCCTCTCTTCTCTTCTCTTCTCTTCTCTTCTCTTCTCTTCTCTTCTCTTCTCTCTCTCTCTCTCTCTTTTTTATAGTAGGACTTCTCTTTCTTATGGTCCTAGAAATTAAAGGAATTGGAGGCCCACTTTTTCCTGAGTATTGTTAAGGGGATAACAGTCAAGGAGCCTTAGGGAAACTCACCCTGAGTAAATGCTGTGCCTCAGGACATACAATAGCTTTCACATTGTAACTGACAGGAAGAGTTAGGTTTTTTTTGTTTGTTTGTTTTGTTTTGTTTTTTCCCTCCAAGCATTGTTGTCTTTCTCAGGCAGACATCTCACCCAGAGTGCAAATGAGAGGTGTGCACAATGAGCTCTCAGAAACCTTAGTGGCTCCCCGGGGTCAGTTAGCAGATTTAGAAAGTTGCAAGGGATGAGTGCTGATGGGAAGACACTTTAATTGTGTCCTGGAAATCTGGGAGTATTGCTGTGGCCTTTCAAGGGACCACATTCCTCCCAAGTTTGAGGACATAGGCCATCCTAGAAACTACAAGTTCAATAGGGTCTCTTTTAAAGATTATAGGGTCTAAGTCTTCCTCCTGTGACTGAGAATTACTCTCAGGCCACACAGCTAGTTAGACAGATCCAAGTTTAATATTCAGATCTCTTGGCTCCCACTCCAATATTAGTATAAAAGTGCTTTTTTTTTTCCCACTGTTTCTAGATGTGAAGATGAACAGAATATGTACTTAACTTTCTTGGCTTTGTTGAAAAGTCACAAATAGAAGGACCAGCAGAGTTAGGCAAGTTACAAATAAAACATGCCCAAGATTATGATTTTTTGATACATGTGTAGAATGAAGGCATTTTTTCCCTACAATCTTTTTTTCCAGGTAAACTTCATTGCTTATCTAGAGAGCAAGAGGCTGTTTAAAAACAACAGATTGCATGTTTTTCTCTGGGAATGAAGAGACACGTTGAGGCACATTAGGAAAATTATCTTTAAATTCAACTAATGATAAAATGCAAGACATTAAGATGCTTTCATATATAAGCATATTTAATTATCTTTTGGGTAATCAGCCCTCTTTTACTGAATAGTCAGTGCCCCAAAATCTATGGTGGAAATTTCCAAAACTAAGCAGAATGTACTTGAGTGTGTACATGTGTGTATGTGTGCATGTGTGTGTACATGGATGCGCTGGAGAATAGAGCATAGGTGTACCTGCAGGAAGAGCTAGTCACGGTTATAGTTGAGTATTTGCTGGTGGACAGCTTTACTAAAAATGACACAAGGTTAAGCCACCATTCCTGGCAGTGTAAATACAATAACACATTTGAGTACTTCACTTTATTCTTTAGAAAATTTAGTCAGACCTGAAATTCTTCCTCTGGTTGGGTGACTATTTACCTTTACCCACCTCTGCGAGCCAAGGCAGACTGTGAATCCAGTGACCCCAGAAGGATCTCACTGCATGTTCTCAGCAATACGTACTAATTCACCTGTCTTTGGAATGTATTTGTCTTTTTTGTTTGCTTGCCTACTCTGCCTGCCAGTTTCCTATCATCAGGGATGCAGGACGATCTCAGGGCAGACATATGACCACATCACATGCTCCAAAATGTCTTTAGTTTCTCTCAGTTAACCACTGAAATCCCCACATGTTAGAATTCTGTAGCCAGGAGACAAGACATGATTTGGCTTCTGAAGAGGAACACTTTCTTCTTCTAGTCCATTTTCACTGTTACTAGAGTTAGAAATTCTCTCATATTTATGTGTAATTGCCATTGGAATAGACATTGCTTAGGAATTCCTCTTTAGAATCTTGATAGTGCTCAGATTTACCTAAATCATAGCCACTTCCTCATTTCAATTTTGGGGGTCATAGACTCTCCCATCATTTAGGCTCTGACTTAAATGATGCTTTGTAGAATCCTAATTGGAGAACATCATGTTGCAGGAACAAGAGAAGAATCATGATGTCTTAATTTGTAGTCTGGATTTTCCCTTTTTGGGAACACAATGGAATGTATTCATTTATTGCTTAGGAAAAGGCTAATTCTAGAGATGGCCAATGAAAGGGAAAACAGCCTCATGCTTCACTTACATGAAAAATGAAAGCCTTTCCCTCAGTTTCCTGCAAGATTCTTTTACCATGTCTGGTGGTGAGTGAGCCTACACTAATGACTAGGGCTCACGGAACACCAGGAGGAGACCAGATGCAGTAGAAGAATCCCCTTCATGCTTATACTTAGCACCTAAATTCTGCTTGGATACCTTTTAGCAGTATACTTCCAAACTACACAAGAAGGATTGTGTAATATGTTAGTAAGAATAAGGTAGACAAGAACCAAAGATGATGCAACTTCAGTTGTATAAATGATGTTTCAAAATGAATTCTGGAATCCTTCAGTTCTTTCTCAGTTAAGCCTGAAGTACCCCATTGTTTTGGCTGACATCATTTTGATGCTCTTAAGAAAGTGACTTGGATTTTGATTTCAGGGCTATCCAGGGCCTTTACTTCTACCTCCTGTTAACTACAGATTTAAGTAACAGCCTTGCAAGGCTAAAAAAGAGCAGAGAAAAGGGGAGAGTCTGCAAGTACTTGGCTGCATTTTGCAGGACTTACTATGTTTTTCTCTGCATTGCTCATCTTCCCATTCTTGCTTCCTAACTTTTTCTAGTACCCTAAGTTAAAACCACTCCATATAGGTTTGCTAAGGTCCAGGAAAGGGGAGCAAATCAGACAGAGGATGCAGCAGCTTCTACATGAGGACAGGCTAAAGTGATAAAAGTACTTATCTCCAGTGGTAGAATATGCAATACTGAGAAGACATATTTCTTAGTTCACATGGGAAATGAATGTTATGGACAGAAACATTTCAAATGACCTATCTGAAGCAGAGGCCAGCCAGTCAACCTGAAAAGAGGTGATTTTAGGACAAATATCAGGGACTGTGACTCTACCCTACTGTGACACATTATGTGGTTAAAAAAAAATATATATATATATATGTATGAATTTAAAATAGTGGATAGTTAATCCATAGAGAGGCTCAATGTAGGACACTCAGGGATATTTAGGGATCATCTTTTGAGGTCTACAGAACAGAGCAACCACTAGAGTCTCATTCATCACCATTCTCTCTGATTGACCACTGAGTGAATCCCAGATGGCACTTGCTAAGCTCCTACAGGAAGTTCCCTTGATGTTGAATAAAATCTGCACAGAGGCCCACTGTTGTGCTCAGGAGCATGTCATTCGGGGGTCACTTGGTGTGGAAGCACAAATGGAAAGAAGGAGGCCAGGTGGAAGGAAGAAGATGGGCCACACTAGAGAATAACATGGATCCTGGGCAAGCCTCCATCTATCTTTGGGCACTAATTACTGCACAGTTCCCATTTTGAAGTTAAGCCTGTTAATCATGCAGATCAGGGAGGCTATCCAAAGTCAGAGGCAGCCTTGTAGAACACTTTATAGCAAAATAAAAGAAGCTTAACTCACTTAATCCATTTTATTTAGAGGAAAATTTGCATCCATGCTGATAATTTATGTGCCAAGCTTCAGCCTGACAAAAATAAAAATAGTCAAGTTCAAGTAATTTAATCCTGGAGATACAGGGCCTATAATAGAAATAGCACCATAATTGATTTCTAATTGTAGGCACATCAGTGGGTCCTAGTTTACTGAAGTTTGCTGGGCATTATACATAGTTCATTTAAAACGCTATTGTTTTGGCACTTAACTTTTCATATTTGAAAATTCACCTAGGAACCCAACAACCAAGCACTCAACTCTAATCCTATGAAATGGCTAAAAAGAGGAGAATGAGTGACCCTCTCTGGTTAACCACTAATACACCAACATAACTGCCTCCTTTCCCTGTGTCTCCAACACACACCTTCCTTCTTGTGCGTCTGAGAAATTTAATGGGCACATTTAGTATCTCATGTTTGTGCAAGGCGTACCCGACTGCTAGCAAGCCACAGCAGCTCATGTCACAGAGGTGACAGCACATGCACTGTTTCCCCCTCAGTTTTAAAGGAAAGTACTGATATTGCCACAAAAGTTCAATTTTCCCTGCCTCTCTTTTGTTTGCTGTAAATAATGAGTGATTATGCAGACATGAAAGTCAATGGTGGCACAAGGTTCATTACCCTACTTTGCAGAGGGTGGCGAGGTCTGTGAACAGCAGGCTGCTGAGACAGAGTTATTAAGGATGTGAAATCTCATTGGAATGTGTGCTTTCTATTTGAACAGATGACACCGTACATGAGTCAGCCGAGCCATCCCGTGGCGAGAACGCGGCACAAACACCAAGGATACCCAGCCGCCTTTTGGCAATCCTACTGTTCCTCCTGGCGATGCTTTTGACATTATAGCACAGTCTTCTCTCGTCACCTGTCACAGAAAACATCAGGGTCTTGGAACACCAGAGATCCACCTAACTGCTCATCCTAAGAAGGGACTTGTTATTGGGTTTTGGCAGATGTCAGATTTTTGTTTTCTTTCCTTCGGCCTGAATTCTAAGCAACAACTTGGGGTTGGGGGGCTAAACTAGTTGCTGCCTCCCTTACCCCATCCCACTCCCAGCCTTTGCCCTCGACTTCTCTCACCCCCTCCAAATTAAATGGACCCCAGATGAAAATGCCAAATTGTCGTCGTGACACCAGTGGTTCGCCAGCTCCTGTGCATTCTCCTCTAAGAGCTCACCTCCGTTAGTGCACTGTGTTGGCGGGATATGGACAAGGAAGAGTGGCAGATGCAGCTAGTGACGGCCAGGCCTGGGGGGTTTCACTCTCCTATACAATATTTATGCCTTCTCATTCAGGACTGTAAGATGATCGTACACGGCATCATGTCACCATGTCAGGTCCAGAGGGGAGGTATTAAGAATAGATATAATATTACACCATTTCCTCTAGGAGTGTATAAATGAACAGGCTTCTAAAAGGTTGAGACACTGGGATTTTTTAATATGACTGTCTTAAAGCATTCTTGACAGCAAAACTTGTGCTTTGTAAAAGAAGCCTTTTTTTTTTTTCTCCAGGAGGCGGGTTGGGTGCAGGAATGCTAACACAGAGCTAGTGTAAAAACAGAGAAAACTCTATGTTTGGTGGGGGTGTGTATGTGTGAGTGCCTCTAGTTTTTTTTTTTTTTTTTTTTTTTTTTTTTTTTTTTTTTTTTTTTTTTTTTTTTTTTTTTTTTTTTTTTTTTTTTTTTTGGTGACTGGGTAGTGCACACCAGATCTTTTTTTTAATTTTTTTTTCTTTGAATACAGATCACCATGGTGCTAAAACTTTTTTTTTCTTTTTGAAACTCAAAGAGGCATTTTTATGAATAAAGTGACCTTCCCCAAGGCTGACAAGCCAGGGTTGATAAGTGTAGAGAGAAATAGCTTTGGCCGCTCCTCTGGGGGACAATGTGTACCAAGGAAAGAAAGTCAGTGGCCAGAGGAGATGTGACTTGGCTTTTGCCGAAGCGCCAGTGTGCTGTGGCCTTTTGACTCCCACCCCAATGCCCACGTTTTGCTCCACAGGGGGCTCAGACAAACCCCTGTCACTAGGAGAGTCAGTCAGCACTACTTGGGAGGGCTAAAGGGAAATTTGGAATAAAAATTCCAAAGTTTGGAATAAAAAAAAAAATATTCAAGTGTTGATTTTATATTCTTTCCCTTTCTGACACAGCCTAAAGCGTAGGGGGAACATGTGTTTATCTGTGGGAGATAAACAAGATGGAGTCCCAAAGACTTTAACAAAATATTTTTTTAAAAATCCACTAGAATAGAAAATACATTATTTAGATATACTTTATGCTGAGAGTGAGTATATATGCTTGTCCTATTTAAACATGTGAGGAAAAAGTGGTATCCCTTGATACATTTAGAAATACAGGGGGGCTATCTTGTTTCATGTGGGGGTGGGGCAGAAGGAGAATAAACATAGGATGGCCCTGTTTAAGGAATTTTAGCACGGCCAACAGGGGACATTTCCAGTTGATTACCAGGAAATGCAAGCCTTGGGGTTTCTACTAGTGGGGCTGTCATGAATTTTAAACTCCAAAGCCAAGGCAGGGAAAAGTGTCAGACCAATGGAAAAGCGATCTAGCCTTTTTTGCTATTGCACGACATGTCAATAGGAACAATGCCTTTCAAAGTGAGTAAATCAATAAATGCAATGATCATGTAAAATGTGAAAAAGGTGAAAGCATTCCAGCAAAATAAGGATTTTTTATATATTCGTTTTTTAAGATGTATATGTAAAAAAAAAGGGGGGGGTCATATTATGGACGGACTTCATGAATGGAAAGTTGCTTAGAATTGTGAGTAGTTTTGAATTAGAAAAATATGTGAGTGAAAGGCAGCTGTAAACATACTGCACCCTAGAGAGTTGTACACATGTTGAAATGTAATCTGGGCTTACCTGATCCGTTTGGAGTAGATGTTACTACTGAGTCTGTTCTCACTTGGAACCATGAGAGTGGGGTTGCCAGCCTCACAGATACAATCAACCCTTTTCCCCTGATGTCAGGAATTTTCTGGAGTGGCAGAGTCTTTCACAGAAGGCACCCAGCATTTCATTGAATCAACAGTTCACAGCATCCGATTCCTTTTTCCTTTCACTACTTACATGCTCAGTACGCTCTGTTATATGCAGAAATACTCTTGTTTTTATTACTAGTTACAGGCTTGTTGGTCCAGTAGGATTTGAGTAGGGGGAAAAAAGATACCTTCTAAAATGGATCAATAGTCAGAAACAATTAATACTGCATGTTCTATAACCAAGGAAATCAGATGATCCTGTAATGATTCGAGTTAGTCATAACTACGTTAGCAGTGCTAATTTCATTTTAGAAATGGTGACTTCTGTGGTTTTTCTAGCATTTGTCTCTAACAAATGATAAAATAATCACTCATGGCCCTCTTTGCCATTGTCTTTCATTTTTCATGGGGAAATTAGACCCTTTTACTTCACCATTGTTCCACCACAAATGAAGTAAAAACAAACAAACAAAACTTAGCAAGACTATCCACAGCAGTAGACAGTATGCTTCTCTACCTATGAGTGACGTAGTCATAGCTAATGCTTTTGCCTTGACGGTTTCAAGAAGATGATTGATGCCAGACAGTTTTCATCTTGTCCAAAAAAGTACCGGTGGCCTTTTGTGGTGGTGTTACAATCCTCTGGGGGCATAGGAGGATGTCGATGCAACTTTGTAGCAGCGGTTAGTTTAAAAAACAATTGAAAAGCTTGAAGGGCAGCCGGTAGCTAGCCCTCAGCCCCAGTTGGTCAAACCCCAGCGACCTTTGCCCCTGGTTGCCAAGGGCTTTGCTACACCAAGCAGGGAAATAAGGATCTGTCTGTTTAGTGGATACCGTGTATCCTTTAATAGACCAGGTAACAGTTCGTGTTAGTTTAGACTATTGTTTTGTACTGTACTTTCTTGGGTGGCAGAGGAAAGAAAAGTAAACATTAAAAAAAAAAAAAAAACCTGCGTTCTTTAAATTCTGTATTATTAGCAACCTCTGTTGTATATAGTGTTTGATAATAAAGTATTAATTTGATTCTTATGTCTTTTGTAAGTGAGAACAATAGACTTTCAGGATACAAAACATGCATTGAGGCTTTGAAACATCCAATGTGTCCATGGCTGAGAAAAGTCACAAATGGCTGAGACACTGCTCCATATGGGACTCATGTGTGGCCATCGCCCGCCCAACCCTAAGACTCCATCATCTTGCGACCTGGAACAACACGACTTTTTTGATCAATATTGTGTCCTCAATGTTCTCAAGGTCCGATGTTGGAGCCCTGTAATCCTTCCTTACCTTACGCATGTGGTTTGAAAAAAGGGTTTAGAGAACTTAGTAACGGTTCTGTACTTCGGTTCGGTTTTCCGTTTGTGGTTGTTTCATGGACTGTTTCATTTTCCCCTCCAGTAAGTCTTGTCAGTACGAAGTGCAGCCCAGGCGCGGGAACGGCTGCACACTGGTCCCTCTAGGAAGGATAAATGGGGGGCTGTCCCCCTCTTTGTGTCGTTGTGAAAGGAAGAGTCACACAGTACCTGTGGATTTTCAGGGACTCTGTTTTTCTCCGGTGCCTTAGCAACGGCTGCAGCCATTTTATTTGTTTTTAAAAATTAGGGGAAAAAGAAAGTTTTAAGTTCTCCTTTTCATTCGTTGCTCTCAGAGTTGTGGTCACTAGCTTTTCTTTTGGAAACACCTCTAGTGATACTCCCATTTGCCTACCCTGCTTGACTTTTTATGTTTATTTTGTTTTTTTGTCTCCTGCCTTCTTCTCACGTTTTTCTTTTCTCTCAGAGCCGTGAATGGGCAGGTCTGTCTCTGGTTTGGCATCACTGAGTTTTTCCCATGCGTTTGCCCCAGAGCTGCTCGGGTGTGAGACAAATCTCCCTACAATGGGCTTGCTCCCATTGTCTGTACAGTTTAATAGATGCTGGCATGTTGGAGGTTACCCATGAGTCAAAATCCGCTTTCCATGCTTACTCTTGACACCTCATTGAAGCCACTCATTGTGTGTGCGTCTGGGTGTGGAGTCCGGCTCCATGTGGTCCTGTGCTTGTGCTGCCCTGCTTTGCAGTTCCTTTGCACTTACTCATCGAGTGCTGTTTTGAAATGCTGACATTATATAAACGTAACAGAAAATGTAAAGAAAAAAAAAAAAAAAAAAAAAACCCACACACAAACAAACCCATACGATCTGTATTTGTATATACACGTGTCCGTACAAGTATACCTAAATAAAAATTAAAGATTTTCACCATTTTAATTGGATCCCTCCTACTTCTTTGTTCTTCGAATGATGCCTTTATTTCAGGGGCTACTTGTACTTTGCTGATTTTTCAAAATCTTTATGGACAAACATGATAATACAACATGCACAAGAGAAGGCCTGGGAAGCTCAAAGAATGCAGGGTTAGAAATGGTCAAGGATCTAGGCAGATTGCAGTCATTCTGATAAGATAATGATGAGATTTCAGTCTTGTCTCTGTATTTGAGCTTTAAAATAGACACTATGACAAGCCCTGCATCTTAAAATGACTTAAATCTAACAGGAGCTTTACACAGGTTATACCCTTTCATTTTGCATATATTTCTTCACCCCATCAAAAAAGAACCAAATAAACATTTTCCTAGTAAACTTTTCAAAAAGAATAATAACAGTATAAAAAATCGCTTCAGTAAGACCCCTGACCTCAGTTCTCACTATCGAGGAAAAATCAACTTACCAATGTGTGACCTTGGGCAAGTCACACAACATCTTCAGGACTGGATTCCATTATAACAGGGATTTAGAAGTGATTTTTAAAGATGTTTTTGTTTGATTTCTGAATTCTGCTCTTGTGCACTGTGAGACATGTTTTACATCCAAACAATGGGTTTTTTGTCTTTGATGATGACATTGCTACAAGCACAATTTAAGAATTTCACCTGTGGAGAAAAAAACAAACAAACAAACAACCAAATATCTGATATTAGTAGATACCTAATGCATTTCAAGACTTGGCTTTAATTACACCATGTTAACATTACACTCATTGAGGGCATTTTATTATACTTAATCATTTGATAGGGCACTGAACACTAATTAGAAGTTACTACCACTTTTTTCCTATGAAGAATGACCACTTTAAAGGATGATAACATATTTTAAAGAAAGATATACTTGACTAACTGTGTGACAGTTTCTAAATGGAGCAGCATAACGTTATCATTACCATCTTCATCATCATCATCAAAAAAGCATTAAAGTAATCATGACATTGTGCTCAGTGCTGTACAGACTAACACCTACAATCTGTACTTTCAAAGTTTGCAACATAAGGCAGACATGTATAAGTATAACATAGTAATGATTTATAGAGCAGGAAAAAATATAAAATTCAAACTCATAATATAAGTAAATAATAGGGGAGATTATTTTTCTAAAAAAAAAATGAGTAAAAAAAGTTTGGAATTTTAAGACTAGAAAGCTTGAGTTATATATACATATTTGGTACCAGGAATTGAACTCAGGACCTTGTGCTTGCCAGGCAGAAATCACCTTTAAAAATCAACAAAATGAGGTTTGAAGCTTCTTACAAAATCAAAACTTGATGAGGTAAAAATCTTTCTAGGCTTTATTAAGAGAGTGATTAAATGTATGGAGTAGAGTTTCACAATAACTACAAAGGTGACTGGAAATGAGGAAAGTCAAATAAAACCTGAATATCGCTGAAAAAAATTTTGAAGATACTTGTCCAGAGAATTCACCATTTCTTCCCCTAAGGAAATAGGGGAAAGTGATGAAAAGATGACAATTTCAGATTCCACTTTCTAGAATAATCAGATAACTACTCCTGAAGCGGAGACCATATCTATACAAGACTGTAACACATCCAAGATCTCAGCCAAGGTGAAGCCTGCACACATACACAGATTGGGGGAGTGGGGTAATGTAAAAAACATGCAAATATAGAGGGGGAAGATAATTTGATAGTGGCTGTGAGTCACTGATTAAGAGGAAAGTCTCAGTCGGCAGTTTTGCACAGTCTAATGGGAAAGCAAGCTGTACCAGAGACAGGACAAGGAGCAGTGTTGCGTGAAACACTTGTTTGGGTAACAAAGCATCTGAAATTCTTGAGCTATATAAGATATTATACAAAAGAAGCACAGGGGAAAATCTTAGAACCTGGATTTCCATGTATTGGTAAATAAAATACACATATTTGAATGTTAGAGGAATGTATATTATAATGTTAGTGTCATTTAAAAAGTTCAAAATAATTGGTAATTTGTTCATTGATCATTCGACCACTTTCTTCGAAGCTGTTTAGAAAACAATTCTTACGACATTCAGATTATGAGACTGACATGCTGCCTAATGCACTAAGGAGGCAAGGGGAAAACAGTTCTTAAAGATTGGAGGGGAAAAGCTTTGTTTCATATTTTGCTTATGATATAATCATCCTTCAGGAAAGCATCGGCAAAACTGCTGTGAAAAGCATTATGACTTTTCTTTTGGAAAACAAGTATTTCTGAAAATCATTATAACTAACCAATCATCAATATTCTGGCAGTTTTTAGTTTGATACCTTCCACTATGAGTTGTTCAGTGGTTAAATAGATAGGTGTTCCTATTTTAAAGATGGAATTGTCACTGCTCGACCCTGTCAGCAGCAAAATTTACATCAACTGCCATACTTTTTAAAAATTCAAGTGATAAGAAAATATACCTGAAAGAATCAATGGAGAGGATCATCAAGAATCCAGTTGGTATGGGTGAGAGATGAATAACCAAGCCGAACTTTTCAAAATGGAATATCTAATAAAAAAAAAAAAAACAGTGACTTGGTGTGAAGGTAAGTCCTCTACTCCCTTTCTTCCTTCCAATAGAATACAGTTTCTAAGCCTTTTGTAGAATTTCTGAAGCCATCCTTAGAACTGGAGAGAATTTATCCCAACATAATAATCCATACAATAGTTTCCATCACAGATCACAACATGTTTCTCAAAACATTCTGAGAGTAAAACAGGATTTTGGTACTTTGTATCAGAAATGGTGAAAATGTCCCATGAATTCCTCCACCTCACTGCCAGTGATGGCATTTTTCGATGTCCATGCTAAAAGAAAATGAACAAGATCATGCCACCCACCTCGGCAAACAAGCAAAATGTGCAGTTCTTCTTCTTGGCATCTGTTTATTTGGTTCAGAGTTCACTTTCTAAATGTGGTTTTCTGTGACATTAGTAAGATAACCCTTTCTAGCTACACAAATGGTGTCATAACAACCTTGGGATGAGCATACCAGCCTTGGAGTGACATGGGCGGACCTGACCATTTGGAGTAAAAGCACTACTTCACTGATGCTGTCTGTCAATGTTAATTCAGAATAATTCAATCTGGTGGGTGGTTCTCTGAGTCAATAACATGCTTTGAAATATCCTGGATTTTAGTCATGATTATTCAAGCAAGAACTTCATGTCACTCGGTAACACACGGATGCTTGTCAATCTTGACAAGAACACAAAGAAAGGGACAAAAAAAATTTCTTGAAGAGAGACTACAATGGGAAGATAGAACAAAATATTTTTGCCTGCTGTTTTGTTCACAAGTGCCAGGTGCTCCCTCAAACTGCACATATGATTTAAAATGTGGATAGCCAAAGTCATTTTCTTTCCCTCAGAACCATGAAACGAGATCTTAAAAAAAGAAGTTTCTTCCCGCACACATCTTAGAAAATGCATTTTATCGTCATCCTAGTAGCCTCTCTTTTTTGTGTGTGTGTGCTTCTTTTGGACCAAACAAACAAACAAACAAACAAAGCAAAAACACCCCCATGATCTGTGCAGCACAGTGTGGAACAAGTAGCTGCTTTGAAATGTGTGCTTTGATTTGCTAGATATGGACATGTTTTCTACACCAGACAGAACGGGATGATCCATGTCTGTCTTTATTTTTTACTAAAGACAGTGTGCCAGCCCGAAAACTGACCCCATTTATTTTTCCTGCAGGAAGCCAGCGTGTTCCTTCTCCTGGAAGATGCAGGTACTTAAAATAGTAATAGACTTTGTGGCTTACAGAGAGTATTTCATCCCAAGATCTCACAGGTATAAAGAATGAAACATAAATTAATGGCTCTTTCCAACAAGCTTGGGAAGAATTAACTGGAAAGGAGGATTGCCATCATTCTTCCCTAGAGAAACACAGAGAAGAAAGCTGCTTTACTTAGGTAGCTCAGAGAAAGAGTGAGAGTCAAGTTGATCTAGGATTTGGACAGAGGCCTCTGGTCTGTTACTCTTCATTGCTAAGAACTTCGGGGCTCCAGCTGAAGGAAAGCAAATGACATATATATCCCTTCTTCAGGATGTTTCCAACACAGTGTAATTAGGAAAAAGGCACTGGACAACTTCCCAATTTTTTTCTTATTTGTTAGTCAATGGTTTTATCATAAAAGCCGACTTTTCAAAGGTAACTTTCTCCTACAATTTTTCAAGGTATCTCCGGTCTCCTGTACATATTCAAACATATCTATAAAATTAGAAAGAATTTAAAAGAATGCAGTCATTTCTAGATATCTCCAAGGGATCTGGATTGGTTCCAGGACCCCTGCAGACACGAAAATCTGTAGTTGCTCATGTCCTTTATATAAAACAGTGTAGTATTTGCATATAACCTCCACACATCCTCCTGTATACTTTAAATCATCTTTAGATTATTTATGATATCTAACACAAAGTAAAGGCTATGTTAATAGTTGTTATACTTCATTGTTTAGAGAATAACAAGAAAAAAGTCTATACACGTTCAGTACAGATGTATTTTTTAAAAGCTTCTTTTTATCTTGCTTTTTATTTCTTTTGTACTGGGGATTGAATTCAGAGCCCTGCCCACGATGCTTATGCTGACCTATATCCCCAGTTTGTTTTAAAACTTTATTTTTAGATAGGGTCTCTTTAAGTTCCCCAGACTGGCCTGGAATTTATGATCCTCCTACCTCAGTCTCTTGAGTAGCTGAGACTACAAATATAATGTCATTTTTTTTAATTTAAGAGAAAAAAAGACATAGAAAAGAAAGACAAAAAGCAAAAGAAACAAACAACAGCAAATCCAAAACAGTAACATTATAGGTTTACAAAACAAGATGATAGGAACTTGACAATGGTTGCAATATTGTATATCATTACCTTCAACACGGTTGTTTACATTAACTGATATACACATGTAAAATTGATCTAATCATATGAGTATTAACCATTCTTTCTCAATAACTAATACATTCAGCAGTATAGTCCTTTTAGCTATCTTACATATACATATATACAGATTTATGTCTTTTTCCTTTTCCCTCTTCTTTCCTCCTTTTCCCTTTCCCAATTACTTTTGCTCTTTGACCAGTTTCTTACCCTTGCACAGTATTTATTGTAGATTTTGGATCATATACACTGCTTCAATTTCTTGTACTAGGGAGACAATATGGCATTTACACATGTGGGTTTGATTTATTTCACTTATGAGTATGGTCTCAAGTTGTGTCCATTTACCTATAAAAGTCTCAATGCAATCTTTCTTGATAGCTGAGTAGTACTCCATTGTATAAAAATACCTTTTTATAATCCATTCCTTGATTAATGGATGTAATCTCATTTTTAACAGTGATTGGCTGAATTCATGGATGCTTAAACTGTGGAGGGACAATTGTAATTTGTAGTCTTGTCACTTCTTTCAGTAGTTTTTCCTTGCCCCACGCCAAGTCACCCTCTTTTACATTCTATTTGTATATTTGCAGCACATTCCCCCCCTTGTCATTGCCTGTACTAAGCAATGTAGTATTTTAAAGGACAGTGAGGGTAACTCTACACACATTTGTACGCCTGTCTGATAACATCTGAAGCCACAGTAAGTCTGTGGTGGTTAAAGGAAATCAGGCTGGTGAGGCCAGCCAGATTCTGTGGTGTTTGCATATCTGATCACAAGGTGGAGATTCTTCCAGAGCCCCGGCTGTAAGGAGAAAATCATCCTTCCTGGTAGAGGGCATCACTGGGTGTTTTGGATCCTTGGTATCTTCTCGAGTTTGCTCACTTTCTCACTCAAAGTCGCCCAATGTTCTAAGACAGGGTAGAGCCATCATTACGCCAGTGTTTGGGCCCCAAACTCTTTTGACTGGGTCAGCTGGCTAAGTATAAGAGTGTGTAGATTCTCAGATAGAAAACTAGGTCCTGCATGTTCAAAGATGTGACCAGTTTGAACACAAGGATATATAGAGATGACCAAAATTCATGTTGACTTGGGAATTCCTTAAATTCACTCTCTAGGTTTACTTTAGTCTGGACTTGGCTGATGGCACAAATTACAAGCCCTCCTTCTTGGCTCCTAGTTCAGTGTTTCAGGTTACCAAGAATTACTGTGTCCTGCATTTTACATCAGTCCTGCCCTTCTCTGGTCCTTGTCAGTATTCAACAAAGCAAGTTAATCTCACTGGTAAGTGACAGCTCTGCCTCTTGTAACTGGCATGGAATCAATTTTTTTAAACTTGATTTGAAAGGTGAAGAGAGTATCAGGAATTCAGTACCAGCTAGTGGATTCATTAGCAAGCTGAATCAGTTTTAGCTGGAATCTGTTTGGCTGTCCTCATCTTTTAGTGTGACTTTTTTTCCTTCCCTTTTATCATCGATCCTGTTCACAAGACTTATTACCTACTCTATCTACTGAGGACACCAGCTTCCTTTGCTAAGCTGTTCAAAGTAGATACACATACCCCATACTGGTGTGGTACAGATTTTGACACTTCCATAGAAAGAAAGAAAAAGTGGGGTCCTCAGATATTGACCAAGACTCCCTAGAGTTCCATAAAAAAGAACAGAGCATAAAAGAAAGCAAGGGTAATTGACTTCAAGACAGCAGGTTGCTGTACACAACAGGCATATACAACCCTCCAGAAGCAGAATAAAATCAAGTTTTCCTTTCAAGAAACAGGGAAAGAACCTACAATCAAGGAATCAACATTCTCTTTTTGGTAAGAGACTTGCAAAAAGCAAGACTGATTTTGAAATCACTGCAATATTTCCTCTGCTTCTAAAGACATTCTCTGCTCTGATCAAGTTCATGAATGGACAGGCAGGGACAACTGAAAATGATGACTAAGTAATGGGAGGTGGTCCAAGCAGGGATATGTTTTTGTCCAGCACATACTTGTCCTTGGTGCTACATCTGAGAGCTCTTCTCTGTGATCACAGAGTCTTGGTTCAGTTGTCATTTGGGACAATAATATTGTGAAATCTACCAGAAAGACTGGAGCATAATTGCACAGTGTGCTTGCATTTCCTGTGAGGCGAGGTGGGAGTTGCTGACCTGTGCCTCCTGCCCACAACATCCATGATGTCTTTTCATGTCCAATTTAGAGAAGGATGATGTTTTCATCTTGAGGGTCTCTGTCTTTTCCTATGAAAAATAGTTTCCTAACCCTTTAAAGTCAGAATACAAATTCATATTCTTCCAAACAGGTGTGTTCCTAGAGAAGCTACTGACGCTTTATTACAGCGTTCTACAGACAGTGATTGGAGAGTAGTGGAAAGAATGGGTGAGATCATAGCAAATTTTTCATTTTAAAAGAGGTCTGACATTAATGTCATATAATTTTAAATTGGCGACTCTACCACCATGACTTGATTCTTATAGATGGAGAAAAAACATTTTCTGAAAAGGGTGAAGAAAAAGTAAAATATACATCTTAGAATCCAAATCCTCAATAATTTCCTGCTGTTGATAAGTAAAAATCAAATCACAGTTATACTATAATTTACTTCACTTTACTGAATAATAGCCTCAAAAAAGAATAAAGTGAATAAAGATTCACTTGCTCACTTTAGCCATAATTTTTTGAATACCTAATACATGTCAGAACTTATGCTAAGCAATGTGGACATTTTTAATAGGAGCCTGGTCCCATCCAGGTAAAACTCCTAGTCTTTATGAAGTTGTACAAATCAGTCATAGAGTTTGTCATTTATACAGCTTCTTCCAAGGAATGAGAAAGGAAACAATCAGAAGTCATGTAATACACCAAGTCACCCCAGTCATAGTCCGAACTGGTTGGACAGGGATTGTGCAACTGACCCAAAGGCAGCCAGTCCACGACTGGTCAGCATCCTTCATGTGTTCGGTCAAGGAGAGAAATGTCTCTCCTCTTAACTTATTACTTAGTAATTACCCAGGTCAGTTACTAGGTAATGTAAACAGAATAGGTCAGAAGAGAGGGGCATAAACAAAGAATAAATTTTCAGAATGTATCTTAGATACATTTCTTTCAGCAAAGCCCATTTTTTTAACGCCTAATATTGATTGCTTACTTCCGCAGAGTTGCCTCCTAAACCAAGCGTTACTTCCAGTTCCTGTCATTGTAATGCCTGGTCATTATCTGGTTTCTATTTTGAGGATTTTTGACTCCATTATTAGCATGGGCATCCTTAAAATAAGCCCTCATTATTTGACCTACTCTTAGTGAATCTCAGTTGCTTGCAAGGCAAATAGTCTATTAAACAAATATGATAGGGTAAGAAGGTTATGAAGACAGTGCAATGGAAGCACAGAGGGAGTAATTAATACTACTAGAATTTAAGAACCTGATTTTGAATTTTAATATATTACATACTGAAGAAATTTGCCATATTTCAAAGGTCATATCTAAATTGACACAATGAATTATATAAAATGGCACACTTAATTTTCTTGAAGATACAGACTTTTTATGGAGTTGGATATAAAACGAAGAGTGAAAAGAGCCCCTTCTCCCTGCTGATATTCCATATCAGTGGGCAGGAGGAGGAGTTGCAAAAGTAAGATTTTAATTAAAGAGTCTTTGAGATGGGCCATCAGACATTGAGATGAATGCTAAACACTCCTACAAGTGAATTCAAGGATATGTACTAGAAAAACAGGACTCTAATTCCAGAGGACTTGACCAAGGAAAACTTCCCTTAATTGGTCCTCTGCTTGCAAATCTGGAGCACCCCACCTCCTTGATAATGTACAAAGTGATGTACATTATCAGCCAGTCTAACAGTGGGACTGGTGGCAAATTGTTTTAAGTTGGCATAAACACACAGGGAAACCAGAACTTGTTGAGTAATATTTGACTATTGCCAATATTTCCCAGCACCTGTTGGCTACTCTGCTGGAAAAGGAACTAGTTATGGAGTGTGTTTCAGTAATGGCATGGTAGAATCCCGAACAAGTGCAAGTCAGAGCAGCAAACTCTATTGGTGTATGTATATTTTCTCTACAGGCTCATACTGTTTAAAAATTCCTTTTCAGTGGTGAGAATCCTTAAGCTGAAAGGCAGGAAAGAAACATTTCAAGGCAAGAATTTGTGGCACAAAAGGTGCCCCCACTGGCTTAAATCTGTGCGCTCTGAAAGGGAGGGGGAAACACATTATTCCAGTTTCACTTGGCTGCCGTGGAAGTTTGCTGGGTTTTCTTTTACTCCGGTGAAAAGCTCTCAGTACTGATGGGAGAGTGCACAGTTTAGATAAACTGGATTAGAAGAAGAGAAAGAGAGAGATGGATATAATACTTTCTTAGACACTAAAAATGGGATGGCTGCCTGCTATAATAAGTCCAAGAGAAGGGCCACGCTTATCTCAGCTTCAACCTGACGTCAGTAATTATACAGAAGATGAGAAGAGAGGTCCCTGTTAACCAAAGCAAAGGGTTTATCTGGCCTTTGTAGGTTCCTGGATAAATCCATTAGGAGTGCGGCCCCACAACTCCCCCTCTTGTCGCACAGTGTTTACCCTTATCTTCTGCTAGACACAAAAGCATCATCAAGACAAAGCTGAGGAATGTGTGGCTCCTCATTGCAAGTGAATGCCTCCCCTGCTTATCTCTTTTAATTAGTATTTATATTCTGCATTTGTTTTCAGGTTAAAATAAAATAACATAAAATAGAAAAGCCACCCTGCATTTCCTGGGCTCTGGTCTCATTAGCCAGATCCCTTAAAACTCTGATACTTCAGAGAAGTTTTGCCAAGTGGCTAAATGAAATGCACACAATTGCAAAGTGTTATGAATATTTATGATGGGTTAATGATGGGGTTTTTTGCATCCATGAATAATAAAGATTTTAACAAGAACAGATAACGAGATGGGGACAAAACAGTGGAGTGGTTAATACAAGAACTGCTCTTGGAGGAACCCCACTGGGAACAGCAGGAGCTGACCGCCTCTGCTCCCTCTCCACCATAACCAAGAGCTTGAGGGGCACAAGGTTTAGGCTATTTTCTCCCCCTATTTTGATAGATATCCTCGGCTAAAATAGGCATTTTATCCATATTCTTTGCCTAAGCTCATGTCTCCCCTGGAGGGGAAGGGAGCTCAGAATGATAGACAGCACTGTTGTAAAGTGACCTTCCACTTCGAAGGGTGGTATTTATTTCAGCCTTGGGTCTCCAACAGAATTTGCTGTTTTGCTACTAAATAAAAAGCACTTGAAAGAGGCTGGGATTGCTAGGCCCTCTTTCTAGAAGATGCTGACTCCCTCCCAGACCACAAACCTCAATTTGGGTAGGGACTTCAGCACAAGTTTCTGAAAGGTAAAGAATAAAGGTGATGTTCCCAATAATATTTCATGTATTTAAGGCAAATGGTTCCCAATGCAATCCTGCCATTTGCTGGCGTTTAGAGATGCTCTGTGTCACACTCCTTGGTCTTCTGCAGCCTGTCCTGGGATTGTTCTCTCTTCTTGCATACATACCTTGGTAGAGACTCAAAGAAGAACCACTAACTTAAAAGGGGTTAAGTCATTCTGGGTTGGCTGTCTCATTTGGTTTGAGCAGTTTATTTATGCAAGGCAAACTTCTCCCAATCTCCCAAGAAGATACATAGTGTGTACCAACTATGTGCCACAATGATGTCTAAGCATTCATCAGTGAAGGCAACAAGAAATGATCTACTCTTAAGAATATCAAACTATTTTTGTTTGCTTGTTTGTTGTGCTAGGATCAAATCCAGGGCCTTTTGAATATTTAATAAGCAGTCTACTACTTAGTTACACACTCATCCCCAAGAATCCTACAAATTGGTAGAGGGAGACAGAATACAAATAACAAGCATGGCAAAGAAATAAGCAGTAGGTCATTGGTAAAGTGACCCATGCACTCAGGAAATAGGACTTTCGTGTTTATCATGATAACAGGCTTCCATTATGTGATGGTAGATACAAAAATTCCAGAAAAGTTGGATGAAAAATCAAATGATATTTTAAAGCCCTTAAGGAGTATGTAAGTGTATGTATTTTGTAGACTCACATGATGAATCACTTCATTATGTAATGACTATGTCTTGCTTTCTCTCCCCTGGGAATCTGAATTTTCACATATTGTTTAGTATACACAGATAGAAATGTCTACTCCATATAAATTACCTTTGGGAGTGGAAATCTTTAATACCAAACCATACCACTGTCCAATATTTCATTAACTTCTTGTATTGGGAAGTACACCATCGTTCTCTTAAATCTATCATTGCAAATGCAAAGGGAAACAATTCTCATCTGGAAACTCATTTAGAGAATAAATTAAGTGCAAGGAAAGAATATCCAATATAAGAAAGGCCTTATGATTCCTTTTCTTGTTCTCCATCTCTATATTCCTCACCAGTATTCTCACAGCCCAACATCCCTGCCTGCCAATTTTATTAAAGCCTGCTGTGCGGGAATTTCCTTTCTCTGCTTTACTAGCTACCAAGACAACCCCGTCAACGTGATTTTTCACACATTTTCTCTTCCTGTGTTCTGCATCTCAGTGAGATTTCATCTCCCTGACTCACTGTTAAGTGTTTCTCATCTGAAATCACACTCACTCATACTCTCAAATAAAGTGCCAAAAGAGGAAGTCACAAAAAGAGAAAGACAGGCCAAAGTCCTTCTCCCTCCACTTATTCAGACATTAAGCAAAAGTTACATGGGAGTTGCCCAGTCAACCAAGACTAACCGAGAACCAGCATCTACAGAACAGAAGACTGGTCTTGGCACCCAATATATCACATTCCACAGCACTTCCCCTTTAATGGAGCACGTACATCTGTCTACATTTTAAAAATCTGAGGAACAAGTGATAGGTTTTTCTTGGAGCAAAAAGAGTAATTGGAACCTAAATCCCCATAGGGTAGCCCATGGGCTGCCTCCCCAAGGAATGAGAAACAGAGCTAGAGGAGGGAGAGCTAGAAGGGAAGGAGGCAGGAAAGAGGAACTAAGAAGAAAAAAAGCCACTTAGAATAGAAACTAAGAGGTAGCTTTGGGAGAAAATCCCTTGGCCATAACACTCAACTAGTGAGAAGAAAACTATAAAATGTTTCTTAAAGGAAGTATGCAGTCTTCTATGATTTATCAGATAAAACAAAGAGTGTAACTGTCCTCAAAATCTGAGGTCTGAATACGTATATTCTAATCCCACTATTCCAATTATATATTTGTGAACCATACCCAGTATTAGCCGACAGAATAAAAAAAGAAAACATCACCACGTTTTGAAACAGAGCAGGAACTGGGGTCTGACCTTTGCCTCTGTCTGGTCCATCATGTCTACACTCAGTTGGATGTTCTTGCAATGTGTCAACAGTGGTGTTTAATGCTTTGCTAGACATAAATTCTACTATTAGGGCTTAATATCTATATCACAGATAGACTGCCTATGACTACATATGGAGAAAACCAATTAAAATTGGTTGCTTTGTAATTATGTGTGGTCAAAAGTCAGGTGGAAGGATGATGTCAACTTTCTTCATCTGTTTATTTTGATTCACAGAGGGAAAGTGGGAAGAGATATGTGGGAAAATGGGAAAAAAGGACTGGGGAATCTAAGCCAATCATAGTCTATGGGGAAGTATTAGTGCTAGTCTATGTCAACTATTTCTAATCATCAGGTATAAAATTAACTCCTAATAGTGACTTAACATATCATAGGAAATATTCAGGTCCCAGAAGAAATAGTCATGAACCAGAAACCTATGTGCAAAAAAAATTGTGCACTGTTAAAAGAGAAGTTAATCAAATAAAATGGCACCAAGTAGTGCCGTGATGGATATCTGGTGTCAACCCAATTTAATCAGCAATCTCTGTGATTCCAGGTATTTATTTTGAAATCTCAGGAGACGGGCCAAGGCCATAATAAAAGTACCTGATATAAAAATCAACAGAAATCACATGATACAGGCACAGAGTGATAGATTGTCCAGATCTCCTAAGAAAGTATCTTAGTTGTATCTGAACTTGCTGACTTCCTAAAAATCTAAAATGAGGTATTGATTTCTGTGAATTTTTAGTATAATTTAAGAGATCTCTGGATTTGGAATCATAATACAACTAAATTCCAGAGTGCCGTATTTACTTACAGGAAAAAAATTGTCCACGTGCTCGTCTGTAAGTGACTTCCATTGGATGCACTTATTAGAAAAGGTTATAGAAGATACAGTAAGACAAGCAACAAGTGGTGATTTGCTCATGCTAAATGCTCAATGGTCTTTGCCTCCAATAAGAACATTTGAAATAATACCTAAGAGACATTTCATCACAGCAACTTCTTTGTTCAACTTTGCATTTTAGTGTTTATCTTCTTTATTTCTCTTTGTTACTTTTCTTTTCCTTAACCTGGAATGCAGATGGACAGCTTTTCTAAATTCTCCAAACTGCTACCCTTGTTTCTGTGCCTTGCTACACTCCCTAACAACAGAGAAAATGATGAAAATGTTCCAGTTTGACAGAATGGGGAAGGCTCACCAGATGGTACACCTGAGATGACTGTTTTATACAAAGAAACCCACCAGGATTTAGCCTTCAAATGAGTGTTCTCTTGCTTTAGAACAGTCATTTAGGAGGCCTTAGATGCACTCACGATGTTACTACTTTTGCTTTAAAAGTATTTAATAAATAGTCTTCTTTTGTGATGCTTTCAGAATTTCTTCAACTTTCTCAGTG